>CAJJDM010000090.1:185027-348860 GCA_905182975.1 Paramecium primaurelia
TACAAATATAAGTTTATGTGCATTTACTGAAGGATGTATTGTGGTTGTTTCAAAGTGTAACCACAGATTTATTTCACATCAGAAATTATCTAATCATTAAGTATGTCATACTGTATTTATCTTATTGAAAAACAACTTTTATCTTCTATTTATTCTTATTTTATTATAGAATCCATTAATTGATCA
Source organism: Paramecium primaurelia (assembly GCA_905182975.1). Classification (NCBI taxonomy): domain Eukaryota; phylum Ciliophora; class Oligohymenophorea; order Peniculida; family Parameciidae; genus Paramecium; species Paramecium primaurelia. Next base: position 185,214 of record CAJJDM010000090.1, read on the forward strand.
ATGGCTATTTCTTTTTGCAAATTAATTGAAACCTTTTCAAATCACACAATAAAAATAAAATTTTTATTAAAATGAATAAACAAGTTTTGAGAGCAAGAATCTCATGGCATTTTATTTGCTTCCTTCCCTTTAACTTATTTGTTTTTGGTGCTTAATGAGGAACTCATATGGCTGACACTAAACTAATTAAGTATTCTTTTATTAATTCTTCACATTTAAAAATAAAAAACAATTATTTAAAGTTATTGTTACCTTCTTTGCGGAACCATTTGATAGCATTGATTTTTCATTTTATAAAGAATGAGTTATTATTAAATATGCTTAATATTGTTTCTATCTATCATCCAGAAAGGCGAATGAATGATTCAAAATAAATTCATTTTTTAATTCAGAGCCGTAATATTTGGTTAACAACCTTTTTTAAGACTTCTATAACATATTTTATTATCTAAAATTTAATCACATTCATCTTCCTTTAAATGATAACATTATTTCTTCACACATCTATATTATTCTAAATCAAAATAACATTTATTTTAAGCTCTACATTTTGATATATCAGATTATTAACAAGAATCAATTTCTTATATAGATTTACATTTACAATCTAAATTGTCTTGATTCCACATACAAATTTCTTTTCTAATACAAAAATTTTTATTTATTCCTTCTATATTACAATAATCTTAAGTGATTAATTATGTTTAACATTTATAATTAATTGGATCATATGCACAATATTAATCTATAATAGATGCACATACTTTTGAATTTACTTAACTTAAGAACATACAAACACTTTAAATTTCACGAAATATTTAACATTTATTATCTTTAAAAATACATGGTTCTTGTTAAACTGATACACAACCCAATGAATTTAAACCTAAAGTATTACATTTCAATGACCAAATATTAAATAAACTAGTGCATTAATAATTATCAATATCATAAATACATTTAGTATTTTAAACTTGACTACGACATGAATATTCATTAACAATTAATTAAGAATCACATTCAATAGTTTCAATTAATTCTTAACAAATATTTCCATTCCAATATGTTGGAATACTTTTATTTTAAATACATGCTAATTTTGATACTCCTAATCCTACAACATCATTTTTAAAATCAATACAACTATTATTTTCTTTATTATATNTACAAATATAAGTTTATGTGCATTTACTGAAGGATGTATTGTGGTTGTTTCAAAGTGTAACCACAGATTTATTTCACATCAGAAATTATCTAATCATTAAGTATGTCATACTGTATTTATCTTATTGAAAAACAACTTTTATCTTCTATTTATTCTTATTTTATTATAGAATCCATTAATTGATCAATGGCTATTTCTTTTTGCAAATTAATTGAAACCTTTTCAAATCACACAATAAAAATAAAATTTTTATTAAAATGAATAAACAAGTTTTGAGAGCAAGAATCTCATGGCATTTTATTTGCTTCCTTCCCTTTAACTTATTTGTTTTTGGTGCTTAATGAGGAACTCATATGGCTGACACTAAACTAATTAAGTATTCTTTTATTAATTCTTCACATTTAAAAATAAAAAACAATTATTTAAAGTTATTGTTACCTTCTTTGCGGAACCATTTGATAGCATTGATTTTTCATTTTATAAAGAATGAGTTATTATTAAATATGCTTAATATTGTTTCTATCTATCATCCAGAAAGGCGAATGAATGATTCAAAATAAATTCATTTTTTAATTCAGAGCCGTAATATATAATAAAATAAAAGATTAATATTAATAATAATAATAATAATTGTTAAATTTTCAATTATTTTTTGGAGGTTCTTCTTCTAAATGTTTAGTAGCTCCACAACTCCAAGATCTTTTAATTGATGTAATTTGTTTAGAAGTCAGAAATACAGATCTTCTTCTTTAAATCAAACTATTAGTTCGTTTTCTTAAGTTTAATAAATAGATATTTACTTATTCTCTTGCATTATAGATGAAGAATGGATAATTTCCCATTTTTTTTCTTAAGTCTTTTATAATGTGGAATCTTTTCTATTTGCTGCTATTTCATCTTCTTCATGTATTATTTATTTGATTTAAACTAAAATAGAAATTATTAAATTAATACCTACTTATTCATGTAATTCAATTTATTTTTTTTTATTGCTATTACCAGATTTTTGAGATTGTAGATCAATTTCAGGTTGACTAAGAGAATGTGTCAATTTAGATCTACGACGTCGTTCTAGACGCATTTGAAATGCATCTGATTAATTGGCAATTTCATTTTTAATGATAGTTTCTATTTTGATGACTTAATTTGTGTGATTGTCAACAATTCCTTTAACTTAAGCCTCAATCAAAAAAAGGATATAATACCTCTTTTGATTCAGTTTAACTGTAAATGAGATCTAATTCAATTCTTTTAGTTTATTCTTGAAATTTTGCTCTTTTAATTTGATTATCATCTTTTGGTTTATGAGATTCTTCATATTTAGTAGTTGCATTAATAAAGGAAGGTTTTAACATTAAAGCATTTAATTTTCTTTAAAAGTATAGATGTCTTCTATCTTTAATGGATTCATAATATTCTACTCCTTCCTATATGGAATTATATAAAATGATTTTACCATATATAATGAAATCAAATCTTAAATAAGTTCAATTTAAATTTGATCATTTAATTCTATTTCCATTTCAAGATTAAGAATTTGATCTGCAAAATTCTTAGGTAATGATTTTTTTGTGAATTTCTCCTTTCCAAATTTAAACATTTATTAATAAAATTATATAAATAAATGTTTCATTATACTTATTGACTTTGATTTAATGTATCAAAAGCCTTATCTGCATCTTTCTTAATCTTTAATCTTCTATAACCTCGTTTACATTATTTAATAGTTTCTTAACAACCAAGTAGCCACAACAAAGATCCTTCGATTGCCCATAGCACAAATGAAAATGTTATTGCTACAATATCTAAAGCTCTTTGTTTTTCAATTTGATCTGCAAATCTACCATAAATAGTCTGTATTGATCTTAAATTACTACTTCTTCATCTTTTATGCACTACATTCCCCATAGTTCATCCAAACTATCTAGTAATTGCATCCCATAATCTAAATTAACAAATGATAAATAGGTCATTGTGCCAGATAATGCAAGTCTCAGTAAATAATCTAAATATGTTAGAGTCTTGAGACTCAATGGACCTGTATAAAAACATAAGTAATACCAACACATCTAAAAATATATGGGATCATGGGTAATCCATAATTGCAAATTAACAAATAAACAATTACTAATATGAAATTAGCATATTCAGTTTTTCTATAGTTTGATAATGTATCTTATTGTTTTTAAGCTATCAAAAACATTTCTCCATTACATTCCTAATTCCAAAATGGGTATGGTTTATAGAACAAAGCTATTTAAATATTATAAATACATTTTGTTCCATCTGAATCAATAAATATGTCTCTAGCATTATTTATTTAAAAGTATAATTTATCAGTAATGCTATTAACTTCAATATACTCTTTATCTAAATCCATACAAGACTGAGGTTATTCATCTAGATTTTCATCATATTCTATTTCTGGTTATGCATTAGTTTCATTTTTTGTTGCACAAGGTATATATGAATCTATACGAATTAAACTAATAGGCATATTATCCTTATTTGTTTCTTTATTGGTTGTAATCACTTATATATTTCCATCATTTATTTCTAATTATATACTATTTATTGGACAAGTGAGATCAGAATCTATACAAAAATACATCTTGTCTATTCCACAATCTTTCATGTTCCTATCTTCACAATTGTCTGTTGAATTGATTGATTCAATTACATTATGTTTTATTTATTATCCACATAATATAAAGCCAATTTAATATTCGCTAGTACTCCATTAATGAAAACTTTAGGGTGATTATTTAGGTATCAATTCTCCTTTAGAATTTATATGTTCCTTAGTTCCTGGCCAATTAAAGGATGTAAGTAATACCCAATCTTCAGGACATTCATTTGAAGAATAGGCTTGAATAGAAGAATATGCATATTATTCCCAAGCCCACATTTCATTAATAAAAGCATATTGTCTATTTTATAAGGATGTATCTCCATCCACAGAAGCTAACCAAAAGAAATAAAAGAATAGTATTCTGCAACAAACATTTGCTAATAACAGTGTTATTCTTGTTGCTTTATTTGCAGTATTCATTATAAAAAGTAAATATTAATAGTTAGAAGTTAATCTTTTTAATAAAAAAAAGAACAAAAAAATATTTAATTCATTATATTATTTTTATTCTAGTCATAGAAAGATTATAATGCAAGTTATATCATCTCTTGCTAAACTATTCTATAATTATATATAAATTCTTACTCTTCTCCATGCTTATATTGCTTCACTCACTACTTTTTCTGCAGCATGTTCTGGATTATCCTTTTCAAAGTATGGAATCACTAAACTCATCACCTAATTATTAAACTATATACCTCTTCATTACTCAAATATTCCCAAACTCCATCTGAAGCTACAATTATAAATTAATCATGATTAGTCAAAGCAAATTCTTTTATTTCTGGAATTGCTGTTACACCTGCTTAAGCTCCCACCTTATCACCAAATGATCTAGACATTGCTAAACCTGGAGCTTGAATATATTATAACCAAACTCTAAATGGTCCAATTGGATTCCCATGATAATCTAAATTAAATAATTAATATATATATATATATACCTCTCTATTATTCAACTCTACCTCCAGCATCTACAATATTTTTTATTTCTTCAGGATCATCTGGTTTATGATCTCTTGTTAATGGTACAATTTACCAAACTTAATCAAATTTACAAAGTATTGCTCTTGAATCACCAACATTTGCTGTATAGATCTAAAAGTATATTATTAAAATATCTAAATACAATATCTTTTGTTATTAAAACTGATGCAGTTGTAGAACCAGAAAGATTTGTATCTGTATCTGAGTTCCATATTTCTCTATTTGTAATTGTAAACGCTCTAGCTATTTATTATTTTATATCTTCATGATTATCTCCCAAATACTTATGTAAATGTTTAGGAAGAGCTTATTTAATAAAATTAGACACAAGATGACCATTTAGACCATGTCCGTCTGAAACTGCAAATAACTTATAACCTATACTATTGTGTTATTATCACAGATCTATACTTCTCAAGAATTTTAGGACAAATAATGGCAGAATCTTAATTGATTTTTGTAGCTTTATTAATTTGACATCCTGCCTTAGTTCTCATAGCATAAATTGTAGTTTATCTTCTCTAATATTTTGGTGTAATTGACTTTCTTATCTCAATCTTCTTACGTTAAAGTTAATCACTTGCTGCCAAATGATTTTATAACTAAGGTAATCGTAACTACTTTTATTTTTCTGTAAACACACTACTCTATTCAATCATTTTTATTTATGGTAAGAAGAACTTTGATTTATTGTTAAAGTCAGCACTTTCTGGATATCGTCCTGCTATTTATAATGGTTTTAAACGATGATCTCTTCTTAGATTATTTAGAGATTATGATTAATGGAACATATAATTTTATATATTTTAATTAACTCATCATGCTTCATTGTTGCTTAGTTTCTCTATTAATATTCTTTAATCTTATTCAACTTTCTATAAACTATCAAGTTCAATCTAATATCTATCCAATTCAGCCTTTCTTTCATTCAAAATATTTGATAACTCCATCAACTTCTTCTTTCTATTTTCCTATTCTGTTTCTACTTTATTTCTCTAAATAATCTATTCATATATACCTCTCCTATTGCTCTTAATTTTTCAATCTCTATTTTTTTTGAATATTCTTCTAATGTCTCATTCAAATTTTGAACCACCTCATCTAAAGCAAGAACTTTTTTAATAAAATCCATGCTCTCTATCTTCAATTATTCTGTCTCTCTATACTTCTCAGCATCTAATACTCTAATTTTATTTTATTCATCAAATGTAATTGAAATCTCTTCTGCCATTATTAATAATAATGAATTTATAATGTGAAGAGCCTTTTTAATATAGACAACTTCGATCCCAATCTCTTAGTCCATATAATGATTCTAATCTTATCAAGTAACTTAAAAGATAACTACATTATCCTCCCCAAAAAACCATATTATTGTAATCTTTTGAGTATTTACAAAATCAAGAATAAATTGAAACCAATATAATTAGTTCAGGTAATTAACAGCTTGTAATTTACATAAGATTCTATGAAACACTATTAAAAAACTATTAAAGGTAGAAAGAACTCATTAATTTTTGAAGCAGACTCTTATTCAATCAATTAAAATGTCGGATAAAGTGAGGGAAGCAATTAATTTAACAAAATCGTTCCAAAGGTTATAGTTGTTAAGAACTTATAATAAAAATTAGCTAAGAGAAAATAACAACCCATTAATCCTATCAATCCTCAAGATTGTAACGATGAAGAAACAATTCAACATAATATAGTTGGATAGAATTAAAACAATGGATCTACTATTGAAACTAAAAGAGAACATATATCATTATTACCTTAAATAAAGAAATCCAAAATATTAATGGTTGATGAATAACCTATCAAAAGATCAGCAAGATATGAATAATTAATGGTATTATAATACTAATTTTAGAAAAAAACCTGTGATGATTAACTTATTGAATTATAGTCATTAATCAAGAAAATGTAAAAGTAACCAATCATAAAGAAAGAGAAAAAAGTAACATTTCTAATTTGAAAATATATATTTTTATTAACTATACTCACTCTTACTTTTAAGAAAAAGATAATCTAAAATATATTCAAAAAAAACTAAAGTTAACTCTCATTTAGTTTTATAAGAATTTTATATAACTTTAATAAATTAATCTACTAAATTATTTAATGATTATAATTATAATATAATTAATATAATAATAGAATGATTATATAAATAAAATTTAAAATCTAAAATACAATTAGTCAAAATCATGGTGAAGTTAATATTGTTTCTCTTAAGGAATTTTAATTTGGAATTTTTATTGTATTTTAAATTCTTTAACAACATTATAAGCATGTTTCTTTTATTTTTTCTATTGAATCAAAGATTAATTTATTTATATCATTTTCATCCTTTTAATAATAGTTATCCTCACTTAAAATAATTTCATCATTTTAAATTGATTTGCTTAATACATCAACATTATCTAGTATTTCCTTTTGAGATTAATTAGCCCATGTTCTACCCATTTAATTGATTACTTTATTTACAGATCCATCAATAAAATTTCGAAATTCTTTAATATTCACCATTAATTCTTCATTTTTTTATTGACATGTGCTATTAATTAAAGTTAATTATTAAATGATAATTTATTAATTTTCTTAATGCTTTTATTATATTTATAATAATTTTGATTTTTTAAGTTCCTCATATTTTTTCCATTTTTCAATTACTCTACTTAAAGAAGAATAGGGAATAGTATTTTATTCTATACAATAGATACATGCTAATCTATTCTCTTTTGCTCTTTAAGGATTTAAATCAAATGCAATAATTTCTGTTTTATGCTTTTAACAAAAGATCTTCAACCCAGGAGTTGACTATTAATAAGATATGATTAGATTACAATCTAATTTTCATCTAAAGCTTCCTATTCTTTATTATAACAAATTAATGATGATACTTCATCTTTTAGTTCATCCAAGTATTTTAAATATTAATCGAATTTTAAATGAGTTTCTATTTTAGTTATTTGTGAATAAATTGTTTTACGAAATAGAGAAAATTGTTAATCAAGTAATTTTTGAGCTTCATTAATTTTATTCAAATTATAGATATCTATAATTTTAATATTCTCTTCTATTTATTTTTATACATCCTAAAGTCTTTTTATTTCATTTTAAATTGTATTGTTGATATCATCTAAAGTGGTAGTAAGTTATCCTTTTTAAATTTCAATGTTCTCAGAAAATTATTTTAGCACTTCAATATTTTGATTAATCAAATTTTAAGTTTTTTATTCAAATTCAGATTTCATCAAGATTATTCTCTTTTATGCATCAGGATTAGTATGTATTGCTTTGTCATTAATCTTTAACACAAGACATTTACTACAAAAATATCGACTCTATTCATCACATTATGTATTAAGACTTGCAGCTATTACATTTTCATCATGTAATTAACATTTTCTATTACAAATTTAGTTATCCATTTAATAATTAAGATTTTAGATATTTTAAATAATTTATCATAATCCTCTTCTTATTATCATTAATGATATTCAAATATTAATGGAAAATAAAAATTAATATTTGTTAATATTTTATAAACAAAAAAGCTATGTACAATAATAAAGAGGAAACTATATGCTTAATTCATCAATTATAAATAGAAGCTATTAATATGGATCTAAATTCTGATTGTTAACTAAGACGATATTGCAGTAAATGTCTTATAGATAAAACTTATGATGGCACTTTATGTATAAACAGTGAAATCAATGAACATATATAAGAAATTAAGAATAACTTTTTAGAAAAAAAGGCAATTTATTTGAAACACAATCTAAGCACAATTGAAACCATTTAAAATACTGTCTAAAACTTAAAAGCTAATTTTTCTTCATCTTTTGATAAAATCTATGAAAATTTATAAGCAGAAAAAACAAGATTAAAAGATTAATGTGAATTTCTACAGAAAACACTAGATCTAGTTAATTTAGATAATTTTTCATAATTTAAATTATCAACCAATGAGAATGTATATTAGATTGAAAGTTTTAAAAATCTAATAAAATCATCTTTAGATTAGATTAAAAATAATGAAAATCTATAATTTTGTATTTAGGAAATAGATAAATTGGAAGAAGAAAAGGAAGAATTAATATTTACTCGTTAATTTAATAATGAGGAATCAAATATTATTGTAAGTATACTTTCTAGAATTAGGCTACTCCAAGTTTGAAAATATAATGTTAAGAACATAAGAAATAAATTATAGCATTCGATATGAATATTAATCGTGCTAAAGAAAATAGAATGGCTTGTATACATTGTATTGAACAAAATCCAAATTAATATACTTCTCTTAAAACAGTATAAGATAAATGGAAAAAATTTGAAGAATTCAAAAAACATCAATACCAATAGATACTTGATTAATATAAAGAAAATAAAGATCATATTTTAGAATAACTTTAAATAATAAACGAAGCTCATCAAGAAATGAATCATTAAATTACATTGAAATTAAATGATTATTATTAAAATTTAACTTAATAAATAGAGTAGATATTTAATTAGATGGGTAAGAATTGGGCTATTTGTTAACAAAAAGAAATATATGATAATATTGAAAATTTAATAATACCTACTTGCAATTAAGAATTCTCTTGTAATTTACAAGAATATTATACTAATTAAGAAAATTGTGTAAATTTAAATATTTTTGATTCAATTAAAAAGATTAAAGAAACCCTTAAAGAAAGTTTTTATTAAATTTGTTAATTGATTAAAATAAATTCTAATTTGTAGATAAAACAAAAAGAGATATAAATTTATGATAAAATCACATTTACTAGATCTCCTTTTTAAATTAATTCTAAATAAGTAGATTTAAGTTTATCTATTTAAATTCCAAGTAAATTAGAAATAAAATCAAATGAAATATAAATATCTATGCTTTAAAAATAGAAATACTTTAGTTTTGAAAATTTACCTTCATAAAAAATAGCATAAGATGAAAATTGTTATGCTTTAATTTTTAATCCAAATAATAATTTATTAGTGGCAGGTTGTGGTTCAAAATTATAAACTTTTACATTCATTGATGGCTCTTTAAAAAACTAAAGTATTATAGATTAACATTAAAATAATGTATCAGCATTATGCTTTATAAAATTTAATCAGTTTATTTCAGGTGATTCAAAAGGATAAATATATTTTTGGATATAACAGAATAATGATTGGATAAAATAGTAAGAAATATTATTGGAACATACTGAATAAATAAATTAAATAATATTTAGTGCAAAATTCAATTAAATAATTACATGTAGTAATGATAAAACGATAAAAATATTTTCTTTCACTTAGAATTGGGTTTGTCAATAAACATTAGATTCTCATTAAAATTATGTATGTTCTATAGCCTTAAACTTATCTGAAACCATGTTGATATCTTCTGGTTCTGATAAATAATTGAAAGTTTATAAAAGAAAAAATAAATTTACTTTGATGTAAAATATATAAGTAGAAGATATTATATATCGCCTTTCATTTATAGAGGAATTAAAATTTTGTGTTTAAGTTTCATCTGGTATTCATCTTAGTTTTTACAATTTTGATGAAAAACAAAAATAATTTATACTGAGTTAGACAACAGAAGTTTAAAATTAAAAGAGTTGTATTTAAGGATTTCCAATTGGTTTTTGTAATTAAAGTTCTATGATTATATGTAAACATGGAACTTACATTAATATATTAAATAAAATGAATAATTAAATTTATCGTACTGAATAATCTATAAATTTTGACACTATGTATTTTTATGGGGCTATGAGTTCAGATGGTAATCATATAGCAACATGGGATTATAAAACGAAACAAATTTAAGTAAGAAAATTAATTCAAAATTGAATATTAGAATTTAAATTTATTATTATTAGAAGAATTTATAAAATAATATCTATATAAAAAATATAAAAAATCATTATAAATTAGGTAATTTTGATGATAAAATAGTATTTGACCAACCTCCTTAAGAGTGTTCTTGAGTAGAACTATAATTTTTATTTGATCTCGATGAAGAAAGAAAGTTAAATTGAGACAATTCTTCAAGAGGAATAATTTTTAATAATTTAAGTTGACGTTCTAGAAGACTTTTAGTTTTTGTAGAATGACATTTTTTAAAATTAAATTAAATTGGAGGTAAATCTTATGTTACAACACTTAATTATTTTTTGTGTTATGATACTACTTTAGGAAGTTCTCTTTAAGTTAATAATTCTTTAATTTATTGATTTGCCTATAATTTTCCAATTTTTTAAGCTTATTTAACTACTAATTCTAAATCATTAGATTCAATATTTGATAATGAGTTTTCTTCTAATGATTCAGTAACAGTTAAAAAAGTATCATATTTGACTTTACTTTATATTTATACTAATTTAGCTAAATCTTAGAGTTCACTAGCATCTTTCATAAGCATATTTCTGAATAATAATGGTTATAAACCATTAATAGTTGAGAAAGATTTTCTAATTTTGATTGTTAAATCAACTGAATTTTATCTTTTAAGTTTTCTATAGAATTATGCTTATGCTTTAAGAAATAATTAATAGGCTTCATCAGCTATAGTTTTTTTTTCAGTTTCTTATATTAATTATCGAAAAGCTTAGAATTTGATTGCAATACTTTATTCACTGAGAATCATTTTTAATTACTTTTCTCTTTGAACTAAGTAACTAATATGGCTTAGCATTGCTCCAACTGATAATGGAACATATTTTTCACTATATTCCAAAGTTTTTAGAATCTTTAACATCATAATTCTAAATGCTGACAAAGCTTCTTGATTTTCTGTAAGACCTTTGAATTCATCTAATGATAAAGCCTTATCCTTATTATAATCAATAAATTGATATATGGTTTATAAATCGTTTACACTCACTCCATATCCATAATGTTTGAAGAGTATAAACAAATGAGCCAAAGTAAGAACTCCTTCATTATTGCAATCTAAAGTCTATATAAGTATATGAATTGATTTACACTGAATATCTATTTTAGTTCCATTTATAATTTTCTTTCTTCAGGATAATAGAGATATTGTGGTTTGACTTAATCAGATCTTCTCTTAAACCATTAATTAGTATAGAAGTTATGGAAATGATTTCGATTATTTAATTAATCAAGATAATTTTGACTAGCTTCATCAATGATTGGTACTTAGTCCCATTTAACTTTGTGATATTTCATTATTAATTATGATGAAATTTTTTATAGTATCAATTCTATTCACAACATTACTCTCATGTCAAGTTTAATATAACAATGACATTAAATTTGATTTCAGCAAAGTATAAGCAAATAATTTAGCTTATGGAAATGATGGAAATTCCTTATACATAACTTTATGTGGACTATTAAATTATAAATGTGAGAAGTCTGAATCCACTAGAATCTTAGAAGAAACTAAATCTGAAATTAGTAATACATCTAATACAAACACTGAAACAACAACAACTACATCTACAAGTACAACTGAAAATAATACTAATACAAATACACCAATTGATACAAATAAATAAGATAACATTAATAATAGTGATACTACCACCTCAACAGATACAAATACTACAAAAACAGATGATAAAATAAATGAATCTTAAGTCATAGAAAATAAAACAGAAGATAAAGATGACGATAAGGATGATGCAAATGTTCTTAAATAAATAGATAAAGATTAATCATAATCACTTATTGTTTCAGAAAAGAATACATGTACTCCTTACTCTGAATAAAGCAATGTAGATTAAAATTAATTAACTTTATTGGTTGAAAATAAACCATTTAAAGGATTAGTTATAGAAAGAAGAGGAATCATAGAAAAAGAGACTTTTAAATTATAATTGAAATGTTCTCAATCAGATATTTTGACTATAGAAGACTCTAATAAAGATGGATATTTATTTATCCTTACTTCATCATCTGGTTGTCCAATATTAGTTTATAATCCTGTTACCTAATTTTTTATTGATTTTAAATGGCTATTTACAATAATACTTTGGATAGTTGGAATATTTTTCTTAATTTTAGGATACTAGTTAGCATAATTATCATCTATGATTCTTGCTTCTTTAATGGGTTTTGGTTTCACAACTATTGTTATTGGAGAAGCCACATTAAATAGTGAATCTAGTAATGCAGCTTTATGGGTTGTAATAGGATCAGGAGTATTAGTAGCTTTTATTTATTTTAATGCTTCAATGTAAAGATTCTTTTTCCTTTTATTTAATTTTGGATTTAGTGTTGGTTTAATTTTATCTTTAATGATTCAATCCTTATTTTACTATACAATTGAAACAGATATGATGTTCTTTCCTTTATCAATTTCTATAGTTGTATCTGGTGTAATTCTAGGTTTACTTGGACTTAGATATAATCTTCAAATGGGAATTGTATCTACTTCATTAGTTGGAGTAAGAATAATATTATAACTTAGGCTTACTGTTTAATAAGACCTATAGGATTTATTGCTGGAGGTTATCCAAATGAATTATTGTTAACTAAATAAGCTGAATATGGATTTGATATAAATATTGGTTATTCAGTTTATGTTTACAATATAATGATCATCTTAGTAGCCATACTTTGTGGAATATACTAAAGAAAATAACATCTAAAAAGAGTGGCTCTTGATGATTAATTATAAGCTGATATCAAATACTATGAAATGGGTAATGTGGAAGATGAAGAAAAATAAGTATATCTTTTACTTAATTCTATAGAAAAGATAAAGTAAAAATAGTGATAAAAATGTGACAGTCATTTTTGCAAAACATCTTGAAAATTAAGGTGAAGAACTATAAGATAAAAAAAGACATTCACATTTAACTGGAAGTGATATTAATGATTGATTATTAATGATTGTTAATATAAATAAACTTTAACATCATTATTTTATGTAAAAAATATAAATTTATCATTCAATTTATTACTTTCTAATCTAAAATTACTTTGATTTTTCATCCCATAATATTAAATATAAAGAATCATTACTCATTGATCCATAAATACTTTATGTTTCAAATTAAATTATTTATTCAGCCATTAATGAACAATCATCCTACACTTTAAATAAATTAATACAATTTCCATTCTTACATAATAATATTTAATTATATTCTTTATATTCCATCTAAAACCATCTACTACAATTACTATTTATCTTATTCACATCAAATTCCTTTGTCTTTTCATATTCTCCATTCTCATTTTATTATTAATATAACCACATTTTTTATTATCCTTAAGGTTGAAATAAGAAATTATTATTTTTAATGAAACAAATCCTATAACCATAAATTTCATTCTTAATTGTTTATTTTACCTACCATACTTATTCAATATTATCTTTAACAATTATTAATATTATGTTATCAATTCCACATGATACTAAAACATTTTCTGTAGAATTCAATGATATAGCTTTAACATTATTTTGATGATTCTCTATAGTCTATACACATTTCCATTATTATTATTCCATTGTATAAAATTTAATACATTTGTCATCACTACATGTTATCATTTAATTCTCATCTTTATTCATTATTATCTAATTAACATAATCAGAATGTTCTTTTAATTCAGCAATAGATTTCCATTCATTCTCTTCTAATGTCCAAAATATTATTTTTCCATTCAAATCTCCTGAAATAAAGGATTTACTTTTATTCATAATATAGATTTAACTTATATTATATTCATGTTTATCTATTTATTAAACAATTTCTAATTACCCACAATAAAATTTATAAATCTATATTGTTTTATTGTAACCTGCAATCAAAAAGTCATTCTCTGTTGTAAATCCTATTTCTCTAAAATTATCATTCTATTTTATTGCATGATTTTACTACATTATATAATTTAATTATCCTTAAAATTCTGAAATTTATTCTGTTTAAGTTTATTTAATTTATTATTATCTTTATTCTTCTTGTATCTATAAATTTAATTATATCTCATTTTGCTTTAATATAAGTTCTTTGTTAGGTAATTTTATAGCATTTAAAGAGAACAATTCCTAATCCAAACTAATTTTTTCTGAAATTTTTTGAAGAGTGTTCATAAAGGTTTCTTTAATTTTTTAAAGTGAATTATAAATGTTTTAATTTAATCTAATTTCCTATTCTAATATTTCAATTTCTTATGGAAATGATATTTTATCATTTAATTAAGTATTTGACAAAATTTCAAGTATATCAAGAATTTTTTTGTTTTATAAATTTTTCCAATCTTCATTAATTTCTTGGAAGGCTAAGTTTGTTATATTATTTACAATAGATTGATGCTCTTTTAGATTATCAATAATTTAATTATTTTTCTATTGTAATTCTTATGTGAAAATATTTAATTATTATAATATTACCTATTTGTTCTCATAGTTCTTTTATTACAAGGATTCCATCTTTTTTTATTTTATTTATTATAATTAATTCCATTATTTTTAGACATATGTCAAAGAATAATATTTTATTGGACTATCTTCAATGCAATAAATGCACGCTAATCTATTTTCTTTAGCTCGTTCTGGATCTAAATCAAAAGCTATTATCTCTCTATTGTGATTTTGACAAAGTACTTTCAATCCTGGAGTGTCCTATAAATTATAAATAGAATTTATTACAATATAGTTTTCATCACAATTTTATTATTTTTGATCACTTTAATAGAATTCCTACTTATAAGTTTAAATTTCAAAAGAATCTACACATTTAAGAAATTCTTCTATTTTTTTGTGATTTGATATTTATAGTATCTATGATTATAAAATACTTTTAAATAGAGTTTCTGAATTTTCAATATCTTCATTATGTAGTTTTGGAAATAATTCATTAAAATTATAAACATCAATTGATTTGATTGTTTGATCTAAATTATCTAAAAGACTTGATTATCTCTCACTTTCTTAAATAATTTATTATGTTATTTTATCACAAATAAGTACTAAACTTATTTTAAGTTCATCAATAAAATTTTAGAGTTAGTTTAGAATATTTTAAGTTTTTTGAAAACTTTTTGTTTTTACTTATAAATAATCTGTTTTGATATCATCTAAATAACTTTAAGCAACCTCATTAATATGTATTGTTTATTCCTTAGTTTTTTGTATTAAACATTAACAACAAAAATGTATATTTTCTTGATTACAACCCTTTTTAATATCTGTGGCAATAATTAATAAATTATGAACTTTGCAAATTCTCTATTCTAATTATAAAGACATATAATTAATAATTATAATACAAAAAATTCTAATTTCTATAGAAATTTGTGAATAATAATATAATTATACTATTTTTGTATTATAATTATTAATTAAATGAGTGATTAAGTTATCGAATATTTATTAGAACAGAGATTAGGATTTGGAAAACATTAATTGAGATAATTCTTAATTATAAGTTTCATTGATTTTCTTGATGGTGCTGAATTTCTTTTCTTATCATTACTAACACCCACATTAAAATAAGAATGGAATTTATCAATAATTGAACTTTCAATATTTGGAGGATCATTTAATATAGGTTTAATGATAGGTTCAACTATTTGTGGATTCTTAGCAGATAAGATTGGAAGGAAACGTATTTTGATAATAGGAACAATTTTGCAAGTATTTTATTTATGATACAAAGACTGCAGTCGTTTTTCTTACAGTATTTTCTTAAAACATAATTCAAATGATTTTACTAAGACTTATGTATGGAACAGTCATAGGTATGAATCTTCCTATTAGTTCAATATTAATGATTGAAGTGACTCCAAAACTTCATAGAGGTAAAATTATAGTGGCACTATAAATAATGATATTGTTAGGAAGATGTTGGATAATGATTTTAGGATATATATTTATGGAAGGTATTTCAAAAGGTAATTGGAGAGCCATCTCTTTATGTAATAGCATTCCATGTTTGATTTGTTTAATTGGTACAATCTTTTGGATATAAGAATCTCCAAGATTTTTGATTTTACATTAAGAAATACAAAAAGGAATTGATAATCTCAATAATATTGGATAATTTAATAATTCAGAATTTGAAATGTTAACTGATAATGAAATCTTGAAATTAAAAGAGTGGGCACAATAATAACATTTACATCACTAATAAGAAAATAATTCTATTAAATAATTGTTTAATACAGAAAATCTGCCAATCACATGGAGGAATTATTTGATATTCTTCTTGTTTATGTTTACAATGTTGGCTATCTTTAACATTTTACCATTTATTTTGGATGATGAAAACAAATCTTTATTATAATTATACATAGTAGATATTGGTGAGATCCCTGCTATATTTTTAATGTTATATAGTATAGATAATTTTGGTCGTTTATCAACTTTATTATTTTCTACAACAGTGCTCATTCTTATTCTATTTTCTATTTGGCATTGGAAATTTTCAATAATAATAATGGGACTCATTATCTTTAAATTTTGCTGCAAAATAAATTGGGGAACATTAAATGTCTTATTTGCTGAATCCTATCATACTCTCTACAGATCCTTAGGAGTTGGAACAACAATGGCAATGGGCAGAATAGCAGGATCACTAGCACCCTTTGTAATCTTCCCAATCTACTTCAATAATAATTATTTGCCATTTTTAATATGCAGTATATGTAGTTTTTTAATGCTAATTCTATTAATATCTTATCCTATTGACCTAACAAAAAAGCCTTTAGATTAATTAAAACCCAAATGATTTATAAATTATATTTAATATTAAATTTATGCAAATGAGTGAATTGAATTGCTAATAATGTAATAAAAAACCTATTAAATATTGGTGTTTGGATAACATTTGTGAGAAGAGATTCGTTTGTGATGAGTGTAAAAAGGATCACGAGCGTATAGAAAAGATTTGTGAAGAAATATAATAAAACTAAGGAAACCAATAAAACTAAGGAAACCAATAAAACTAAGGAAACCAATAAAACTAAGGAAACCAATAAAACTAAGAAATCCAATAAAACTAAGGAAACCAATTGAACTAAGGAAACCAATAAAACTAAGGAAACCAATAAAACTAAGAAATCCAATAACACCAAGAAATCCAATTGAACTAAGGAAACCAATAAAACTAAGAAATCCAATAAAACTAAGGAAACTAGGAAAATCAAAAAATAGGTATAGATACTAAAAGATAGAAAATTAACATAAAAATATGGATAAGAACTTTGTAGAAAACATTAGTAAATATAATATACAAGACAATCTGTTATTAAAAATTCATAGAATAAAACTTTAATTAATAAGAAAAATTAGAAGTGCTAAAAAAATAACATAAGCTCTATTTCTAATATCTCCAATCGAAACCTAAAATCGATCGTGCAATTCTTAATTTAAATAATTAATTAAATAATATCCCCATCTCTATCTCTAATATCCCTAATTAAGATGACATTGAACATATCAAATAAATCAATCTTTGTAATTAATAGAATATTATTTTAGGCAAAAAATTATTATAAGAAAAATAATTAATTAAAGCTTAAACATAACTTTTTTAATTAAATCCTGAAGAATCTACATACTTTTAAAGTATTTATTTCAATGTAGTTTTTAGTTGAATGTTATATACTTCAAAAAAAATTGAACGATGCTTTAAAATTGTCAACAGAAACTTTAAGTAATATACAAGAAAATGCAGATATTAAATTCAATTTCTAAATATAATAAGGTTAATGTAAATTCTAATATTTAGCTAAAATTCTTCATAAATAAAAAAAATACAAAGAAGCCATAGAGGTATTGTAAAAAGTAGATTTATAAAGGTTGGATGAAGAGTAAAAACAGTTATATTATTTGCAATAGGGTAAAAAATTAAATTAACTCCAAGCAAAAACTTATTAAAAAATAATCAAATACAAAGATAAAGGATTTAATATAATCATGAATATAAATAATTAATACAATTTAAGAAACGATTAATAAATTTAAATATCATCTTTGGATAGAATACAAAAATAATTAGATGAGGAATCTAAAAAATTTGATTCTTATAACGAAAATTAAAAAAAAGAATTTTTGGAAAAGAATAATAAATACAAGTACTTTATTGACAATTTTTCATTTAGTTTGGCTATAGGTAATGTAAAATTTTATTATAATAGCAAAAGCGAACCTTCTAAGAATAAATAATGATGAATTATTTTTATATGATAATTAATAAAATTAGCAAGTAAATGGCTTAAATCAAGAATAAAACAATTCAAATTAGCAGCCTAATCCACCAAATCAACAGCAAAATAATTAAAATTAGCAAGTAATAACTATTTATTTAAATTTCAATCAGAAATTCACCCTTTAGGAAATTGAGTATATCTATAAAGAAATTTTGAAAGAAGATCCTCTTAATCAAAAGGCTCTTTTTGGATTAAGTATTTTTATTATTATCCTTAGGTTAAATTTATATGAAATTGATAAAATATGAAGAGGCAAGAGAAATTTTAAATCAACTCTGTTAATTAAATCCTAAAAATAGTAAAGCAGGTAAAAAATTATTTAATTTAGAAATTGGATTAATTTACATCAAACAAAGACTATTAGAGTAAAAACTCCAGGATGAATTGGACTCTAACTTTTCATACACAGAAAATTGCTTAAGTTTTATTTACAGACAGTATTAAGAGATAAGTAATAGATTTTTTAGACAACAACAATGAGATATCATAAAATTATTATTTATTTTAAAAAACAATAATATTTTCTATTTTTTGATAAATTTATATTATGGAAATTGAGTAAGTGACTTTTTCTTGTGAAGTGATTAGAAAACATTTAATAGTGAATAAACATTATTATCTACAGCTATTATACAACAAAATCTTGATTAGAGAGAATGTATAGTATATAAGATCCATAAATTATTAGTTAGAACATCCTGCTAAATATGAGATTGAATTAAATCTAAAAGGATAAATAAGTTGGAAAATAGGAGATGATCATAAAATTAAAGAGTTTGGCATCAAGTATAACAATAAACTAAAGTGGTTTACAGGGATATCTGAATAATTACACTAGTTAAAATAGCACATATCAAATAAAATATTCATGACTGGAATTTCAAATTTCTATTCATCTCATGAATAAGTTGGAACAGGAGCATCTTGTAAAGTGATTTTGATTAAAGATTATAATACTCATATATGTTATGCAGCTAAATGTGTTAGTAAAGAATACATTAGAAAAAAGAAAACATCTGATAGATTTGATAGATTAGTGAATGAAATTGAAATATTAAGAACATTAAATGCACATCCTAATTTAATTAAATTGTAGGAATTATATGAAGGAGAAAATAGTTATTATTTAATATTTGAGTATTTGGAAGGAGAGACTCTCCATAAATATATAAAAAATAGTGGACATCTAATGACAGAAACTACTGTAAGAAGTATACTTTAAGTATAAGAATTCAATTAAATATCTTAGTAATTATTGTTAGGAATTAAAATGTGTCATCAGTAAAATATAATCCATAGAGATATGAAGTTAGAAAATGTTGTACTTACAAAATTGAATAAAACAGAAAATATTAAAATTATAGATTTTGGATTAGCTATTTTTAATAATTCCAAATAGCCATTTTCTATTTGTGGAACTCCTGGTTATATTGCACCTGAAATATTAAATTATGAAGATAACAAATATAAGTCAGAGAAATTTGTATATACTCCTCAAATTGATATGTTTGGTATTGGAGCTATGCTTTATAGAATGTAAATTTATTCATTATTTATGATAGAATGACAAGAGAACCTTTATTCAATGCTGACAAAACTAAAGAATTATTACATAAAAATTAAAAATGTCTATTTGTAAAACGTACTATATCTCAATATTCTAATATTCTAAATTAAATTCTTTTTGGATTATTAGAGTTTAATCCAAAAAAAAGATTTTCTGCTGATCAAGCCTTAGAATTATTATAATCTCAATAAATCAATTAAATAATTTTAAAACATGAATCAAACAGAAATATTAATTTAACTCAGGAATTTCAAATCCCTATATTTACAGATGTTATTTAAATTCCTTATCTATTTCCAAATAGGAAAATCAAAAAGGAATTAGGTTTTGTTCATTCTTATCATATCAATGAAGATAGAATTTGTGGATTTGGGAAATCTTATCTACCTTCTTTTAGTATAAGACAGAGTTTGGATGTTGATCATGATAGTTTGATAGAGGAAACTGAAAGAGATTAAGTTTTAGAACTATGATTTGATTTTCAAAAATATATTATAATTTATACAATATTATTAACAAAAATTAAAATCATTGTTAAAAATATAATAATTTATAGTAAATGAATGAATTATAATTCCTTTAATATAGATATTAGTTGAGAATAAGAGAATAAAAATCAGCAAAAGACTTATGGCTTTCAACTTATTGCTGCTTTTTGTATATGCTACTAAAAGCATTCAATATTACTGTTAAGATGGCTATGATGCAAATTTATGATTTCATTTATTCAAACAATTTTCCATTAGATCCTGATCCAGGACTAGTAAGTTTTGGAAATATTTAGTACAATCAAATATTAATTTTCGTAGATGGTTTTGTTACGAAATGGCTGCTCCTTTTAGTTTACCTATGATTCCACTGCTTTTATAAAAAGTATAATTCAGATACATATTTTTCTTTTCATCATTTGGATCTATTTTATTTATATTGCCCCTTTAATTTGCAACAATTTGTAAAGATTCTGATGAGTCAATCTGCAATATATATGTTATGTGGACATTTACAATAGTTTTTTCATTTGTTTCAGGATTTTGTAAGACCTTACTACTTTTTTCAATGCTCTATTATTTATCTAATTTAGCTGGTGGTCGAGAGAAGATTATTTACTATAGTTCATTCTATTTTATGTATGTATATAGATTTTATATAATGTAAAAATAGACATCAATTTTAATGGTTGATTGGTAGTTTGATAGGGAATTTGCTAGTTGATTTTTGTAGTAGAGGATCATTATTAGAAACATTAAAACATGTTTATATTATATTGATAATCAGTTCTTTGTTTTTATGTTCGTTATTTTTAACAATTCCAGATGAAAAAAAGAAATCGAAGTTTAAAAAGTTTAACAAAATGATAACATAATTACTTATTTAAAATGGGAAAGAGAATCAAAAGATATTAAGATTAGAATTATAAAAAATGAATTAGAAAAACGAATCTAATTAATTATATAATAAATTAATTGATTTAGAAGAAGATAATGATGAAAGAAAGAAGATTTAATAAATTATGGATACATAAGTATAAATGATGTAAACTCAGTAATTCTTTACAATTTAAAGTTTTTCATATGAGGAACATAATTTATAAGATATATTGTCAGAAAAACCAAAATCATCAGATGATTTACATTGGGTATATGCTAGTTAGAAAACTATATCAATAGAGGAATATGTAAAAAATAATTATTTTGGAAATTTATATTTAACTTTATCTGTACTATGTTTAGATGGATTTTATTATTTTATTATTTTGATTTTTAATGTTGGAAGTATGTTGTCATTTTTATTGTTGTAATTACCTAATCTATTAACTATAAATTCAGTATAGGATCCAGAAGTCAGAGCTGCAACAGTCTATGAAGGATTTTTGTATGTTGGAATAGGATAGATATTTGGATGTTTTTATATGGGATTATTTGGAGATTTCTCACAAAAAATAACGTAATATATTGTATTATATATTAAGTGGATTATATTATATTCTTGGAGTATATTAATTGGGTTGTTTTTTAGCATGGGGAATCTATATTTATTAAATAGACTTTTTAGTATTTGTAATGTCATTCATCTTAGGATTCAGTTGTTCAGCTATGATGTCAACTACTATATCATTTTAGATAGTTTATTTTCACAAAGTATAAATTATAATTTCAATATAGTTTATCTACTCAGTAGATTTGATGTATATAATTTTCAGTTTCTCTTTCTCTATCACCTCCTTATTATATATTATAAATAACTTTTTCGGAAAATTTAATGGTTTGATATTGTTATAGAGTTCAGGAATATTAGGATTATTATCTATTTGGAGGATACATATGAAATTGAAGGCAAAATTGAATAAATAATAATGACTAATTATTATACAATAACAAATGAATAACTTGGATCAATTCTTCAAGAATGTTGTTAATGAATTTAACCATTAAATGTACAATCTTTATTCCTTATCTATTGAATAATGTTCAATGAATGCTCCTAAATCATCATTTATTCCAAACCCTTTCAAATAATCTACTAAAGCCAATTGTAATCTCTATTAAATAATAATTAATTGAAATAACCTCATCTAAAGTGATGAAATCTGGACCTGAATAATCTTATAATCCTCTTTCAAATCTAGGAATCTTTTTATGAGCCTCTAAATCCTTAATTAAACTTACTAAATTAACATTAACCTAAAATTATATGATGAATTTATACTTCTCCTTATGATGTAGTACATTCATAGCATAAAATTTATCCATTACTCTTTTAGAGATATACTGTAAAGTCAGCATAATCATTGGATGCTTCTTATTATTCTTCTTCTTCTTCCTCTTGATTTTATTTATTATTCTTTTATTATTCTTATGGTTCTTCTTCTGCTTCTTCTGAATTAGGTTGTCTTGATTAGAATTGTACAATGACTTTAACATCACCCACTTTTTTTTCTAATGTGACTTCATGATCGTTCTCAACATCAATCAATTAGAATCCAGCCTTTTCAATATATTAAAAAGCTGAATCATCCTCAACATAATTTGTTTTTTCATATTTTAATTCTTTCTCTACTATTTTTACTAATTTTTATCCAGCTATTTTTATTATTTGATTGAATACTTTTATTTACTTTTTCCAATTATGTACAAAATGGAGCAAAAACTCTTGTCATATTTAATGGTTTGATGGTTCTTAACAATCTAAGTGGGATTTTGGAAATCATGTTATAAATTTTTAATTGTGATAATTAATTTAATGTAAAATGTCTAATAATTATTATTTCATTCTAATTTATAAATGAAACAATAAGAAAATAAATAATAAATAATTCATCAATATTCAAACAATTATAGCAAATATCAAATTTTTTGTATTGCATTAATACCAAAATACATATTTACATATAAAATCACAATATATTTAGATATAATAAAATACTTAAATAAATTAAACAAATTAATAAATATATATAGATAAAATTATAATATGTATTCTTGAAAAGATTACCAAAACTTGTTATTTTCATGATACCATAAATATTGATATGAGATAATTTCTTTTATTATAAAAATATATACAAATCAAAAACACTCTTCTTTTAATTTCTTCTCTCCCCACATATTTATTATATCAATCTATTAATTAAATTTGAATCATTACTCTTCTGATCAATGTTAAGATTTTACGAGCTTTTTTATTGTCCTTAACGACTTCTCCCAAATCAGTTAGTGAAGTAGACCAAGGATATGCTTTATTTCTTAATAATAACTAAAAATATTAGTAATATTTTTACTTCAATGGTAGTAATGTTATTTTCTTGTATAGCTAAATACAAAGGAGTTCTATTCATTATATCAATTGCATCAACATCTGCATGATATTTAATTAATAATTCTGACATTTCATACAATCCTTTTTTACATGACCAATGCAAAGCTGACATATTAAAGAAATCAAATTCAAAAACTAAGTATTAATTTTTCTCTAAATATTAACGAACTTTCTCTAATTAATTCAACTTGACAGCATGTATAAATTCTTATGAATAAGGTTTTTGATAAGGCTTTTTAGAGAATATTTATTTTTAGAGCATCATATTAGTTGTGACATTCATTTCTTTTAATTTTTTTAATGCTCTAAGTAAACATTATCTTAATTATTTTTTAGTTCTTTTAGCAGGTTTAATTTACTCATTCAATAAATTTTCATCATTCATCGAATTAATAACATTTCTTGTTTTCATTACTGAAGAATTATCAAATCGATTTTCCAATACTGTTGGAGTCTTGATTGATAACATAGTGCTTTCATCAATATCAGTTTATTGAAATGCTCTATCTATTCTACTAGTTTATATTTGCATCTCAGTTTCACATATATAATCTGATTCTAAAGGTATTTTACGATTTCGAAATGTTGAAGCCTAAGGAGATCTTGAAAGAGTTGTTCTATTATTATGTAATGGACTTGAAACAAATTTTATTCGGAATCTAGGGGAACTGTTTTTACATATTTAATTTTCTAATTTGATAGGGGCAATCTTCCTTAAAATATTTTCACTTTATGATGTTTTCTTTTCTCTAATATTCCCTCTTTATCTCTCAAGGTATTCTTTAAAAGAGAACTTTCCTCCTCCATCTTAAAATATAAACACTAAATTACTTTAATTTCCAATTACTGTCATACTTTATACTTCCATCAATTAAGGTCTAGGTTATCTAGAGATTAAACTATATATTAAACCTAAATTCTGCTTGTATTTTGCAATAGCTTTAACCCATAGATTTCTTCATTTGCAATTATATTTTTTAAGGTTGGTAGTATAATTTTATTATATAATAATATATAAGTTATAATATTACTATTTGATGTAACAATTTAAATAATTATTGACATATTTTTTATATAAGATCAAAATTCCTAAATTTTAGTTAGAGAGAAATCATAATTCTAAAGATAATTATATAATATGAAAAAGTAGTTATTAAATAAAATAATAATAAAAAAATATAATAAAAATCATTATAATTAAGAGTCTATACATTCTAATATAAATAAAGTTTTAGAAATAAAGAGACAATTAGAAAATTGAATTTATTATTTATTAAAATTTGCCATTTTAAGTACTCAATAAAAAGATTATTCAAATCTTATATCGTAAATATAAGTATGTTGATTATTCTTCAAAGTTCCAATTAATTTACGGAATTCCTTTAGAATGGTTAAAGTAATAATTATTAATAAATTAAATATTTATTCATAAGAGAATACTTATTTAATTCTAGATTCTTAGTTTAAATGTAATTAATCAATTTATTATTAAAGATTATGCTCTTCAACATATTTACTTTATATTACAATTAAAAAGTAAGTAAAGATGTTATTGTTTTATTATTTAACATGCTTTAAATAATTTTTTAAAGTTCACTATTGTTTTTTATTTTTATATCTATATATCTTTTAATATGATTGAATAATTTATAAATAGTTTTAGTATATTCTGAGCAAAAAACTTAGGATTTTGGATTATGTAATGATAATTTAGATTTAAATTAATTATATTGTAATTCAATCTAATAATAATGTTTATTATTCCTTTATTTTGATAATTTTGAAACAAATAAACAGATATTGACGTCTATTAAACAAAAACTATAAATAGTTTACCAAATATTATAATTTATTAATGATTAGAATTAAATAAGTTTTATATCATTTCCCCCTTAATTGGATATATATGATGAATTTTAGAAGGATTTTCTAAAAATTATGATTAGTTCATGTAAAGTAATTATCAACTTAAATAATATGAATTTTTTTGAGAGTAATTAAATTGGAAGCAGCTCTGATTCAACTAATAACAAATAAAAAGAACAAAAAATTATAATGATTTTGAGCTTCTTAACTTTTAAAAATATAGTATTTCCTTAGATATTAAACCATTTATTCTTTTCTGAATAGAAAGGAGTAATTAAAATAAGAAAAACAGATTAATTATTAAAATTATTGACAAAAACTTATAATATTGATTTAATTGAAAAGTTTTCATTAGATGTACCTGAATATACAGAAATAGAACTGATAGTTAAAATTTTATAATTATGTTTAGAGAATATTGCTTCATTGACAGATGAAATTATAAATAGTAAGGCATTCTTTACTTTTTATTATAAATTATATGATTATTAGAAAAAGAAATAGAATAATAATGTAATATTGGAATATGTATAATAAATAATATAACAAACTCCAAATATATAGATTATTACTGAAGATTATAAGTATTTCATTTAATTTAAAGCATAAATGATTTCAATAATATAATCTTTAAAGTTAAGAATTCCTTTAACTTCATTGCTTTTATGTACAAGATTTTATATGAATAGAAATACTTAATAATTCTTTATTGAATTCTTAATAACTAATGAAGTGTATAAATAAATTTATAGTAAAAGATAACTTTCAAATTTTAATTATTTAATGAATATTGATTAATTGATTAATTAAAATACTTTAGGTTTATCTGATATGTACTATTATATAGATAAATTTTTCCCAAGATATGAGGATGAATTGATTGAAACAAATTTTAATATTTTTTCTAAGAATCTAAATTTAATTTTAGAATAAAAGAAGTATTTAATAATAGATCTGTAGTAGTTAATTGAATCTAAGAAATTTAAGGAACTTTATAATGAACTTTAAAAATATCGTCATTAAGTTGATTAAGCAGATATATTTTATTAAGGTTTAAGTTAAATAATTTAATATTGTTAAACAATTGAAAAATCAATAATGGATTTTAGTCCAGTGAATATACCATCTTTCATAAAAAAGAATTTCTATAGAACTCATTAAAAAAGAGAACTTATTTAATAATAATAAATTGAATCTCTTTTAATATTTAATAAGATTTTAACTGAAATGATTAGATTTAGATTTCCATTTCCAATTATTATATCATATTTAGATTTGAATAATTCAAATATATTAATCAATATTTCAAAAGAATTAATTATACAATGTTAGTAAGACAAAGTGTTTAATTTATTTCTTGCTTTAGTTCATTATAATTTTTAAACTTTAGCAAAATCTCAAACTTATTCTAAAGCATTTTACCATTCTTAATTAGAAAAATAAGAAATGTAATAAGAAGAAATCATTTTTTAAATGTTAGAAATAATATGGGAATTTAAATACTTAATAAAAAATGATTTATAAAAGATTTTAAATGAAGAAGACACAAAATGTAAAATTAATAATTTTATTAAATATTAAAATAATAAGAATATAGATTAAAATAAATTTGAATAAAAGATAATATACATATTATCAGAGTTAATACAGTTTGATGAAGCAAAAATTGTTGATATGAACAATTATATATAACTTAAGAATTAATTGTAGAAGATAATATCAGAAATAGAATATAAAACTACTAAATAACCATATTAAGAAAGAAGATTAGGTAAACCTCCAGGATTTTATCAGTATTAATAATATATATAGAAAAGAATAAGATCAAATACATAATAATAAAAATTAATTAGATTGTCAAAGAATTAAAATTTAATTTAAAAGCATAAGAAAATAAATAAATTGATTTCTGAATAAAATTTAATGGAAGAATTAGAGAGTATTTTAGTTTGATTATTACCAATTATACCTAATATTCCATATATTTATTATTTTTTCAAAAATATTAAAAATTCTTTATTATTATAGTAAAATGAAGTATCTTTCAGGTAGTTAAATTAAAGTTTGAAAAGTTGCATTTTAAAGATGATATATATTGCTGTTTATTATTTGAAAATTATTATATTATGTTAATTAGTTAGTCCTTACATTAATTGAATAAGGATAAAGAATAGAGAGATTATAATTAAAATCTGAATAAAAGGTATATAAATAAAATACAATAGTAGAACAAGTTAAGAATTGATGAAAGGATAAACCAATTCTAAAAATTGTTAATTGAAACCTTCTTTTTTTTAAATGTCCCCTCTAACCAAATGATTTGTAAAGTAATGATGAAATGAAGATACCAACTCTTACAAATATTGTATCCTATAAAAGCAATGATTAACAGATACATATATAGGAATCTAAAAAGGTTATATCAGTTCAAGAAGATAATTCATTATTATCTCCTTCTGTAATGATTAAATCACATTTATTATCAGAAGCTAAGAAATAAAGTTATGACTATGGAAAAGTGAAAATGATTGTAGCCTAAATTAAGCAACGATTTTTAAATTCCATTCATTTTTCAAAATATAATGATCCTCTTATAATTCATGAATCAAAAGAAGGTATTAAAAATAGTATAATTAAATTAGTATCCCCATTTTATTATTATTATTTTACTTTGTTCATGTTTTTGATAACATTTATCTCAAATCTCTTTACAATTATACTAATACCATTACATAAAATTTTTAATCTTTAAGAATCAGTTACTTAGATATTTGTTTATTTCAAGATTTTAGCAATTCTATTAGATTTATATTTTTAAAGAGGCCCATTTAAATTATTTAGAGGAAAAATAACTTAAAATTACAAGAATTAAAATAAAGTGTATTTGGATTTATTTAGGCTAATTATATTATTAATAAATTATAATTTAAATTTTGATAATCGACTTTTAATTATTCTATTGTTAATAATCTTAATCATACTGGAAATGATAAGAATAGTAGAACCATTTGAAAATTTATATATATAAACCCATTACATTGTGATAATAATATAATTGTGGATATCTATAATTATAAGTCTGTCATGCACTTTAAAGAGTATTTATATTATTTAAATAAGAGTATTTGATAATGACGATGATCAATCCTTATCTATATATATAAGTTATTCAATTTCAGTATTAACTCATAATGGAAACATTAGTAAATATTGATTTTAATTTAGCATTACATTTAAATGAAGATAATTATATAGTAGTTTCAATATTTTAATTGATATGTTATTTTTGTTATGTTTATACATTTATTCTATTATTGATATGGATAAAACCTAATATTGAGCTACAAGAAGAGAAATAAAAATTACTTAAGGGATTTGTTGAACATTTTTAGGAGAAATGTAAGGATTATGATTTGTTGAGAAGATGTTATTCTTATTTAGAATATAGAATTGATGTAAGATATTAATGAAGAATAGAAAGGAAGATTTAAGTAGAGGCAAAGAATAATTAATGAGAAAGTTAAGTCCATCTTTATAGGATGAGATAGATCTAGCATTAAGAACTAAGATGGTAGAAAGAATAGATTTAATGAATAAGTTTTCTCCACAATTCAAATAATAATTATTGTACATGATTGAGTAAGTAACATTTAATCCAGAAGATAATGTTTTAATAGTAATATAATAAATTAATAATAAAAATAGGAACATTAAGCAGAAGATCTGAGTTTGTATTATATTTTAAAAGGAGAAGTTAAGGTTTAATTTTAAGGTTCTTCATTAGCAAATAATAAAAGATCAGTTACTAAACTTATAGAAGGTTAGGCATTTGGATAACATTCATTTATTTCAGGAATACCTTCAAATATAAGTATTTTTAGTTGTGGTGTAACAACATTAATGAAATTGAAAAGGTCTGATTTTATAGAAATATTATCACATTATCCATAAGATAATGAGAGATTCAGTATGATGAAAGATAATTCTCATTATAATCAATCCTTATTTGATTGTTATTATTGCAAAATTCAAGGTGATTATATTGTAGAATGTAAACATTTATAGTATTTTCCTTAACGTTAAAATGTGCTTGAAAGATATTTATATAGTTGTAAATAACGTAGAAAACCTATGATTAGAAAATAAAAGAGATATTTAACATTAAGAAATCTAATTTGTAATTAAGAGAGAGTTAGATCTATTATTAATTATAAATAAAGTTAAGATTGTATTTCTGAAGAATTTCCAGATTTTTCATAACTTCCTTATTCTGAGAGTAATAGATAGAATAAATATTTTAGATTAAATAAATTCAGTTAGTTAATTAAGTAATTCTACTCCTTTCTAAAAAGCTAGTTAAGATTATTAAATATCAAATAGTAATTTTAATGTAGAGAGTATAGAATAATTTAATAATGAAGAAGAAGAAGCAGATTAAGTTGGAATGATTATACCTAAAATGTAAATAAGAAGAAAGAGAGATGATTCAAATAAGACATCTAATAGAACTGCTGGATTTATTGGTGGTAATCCTGGATATTGTTCATAATTAGATAAAGATGAAAAAGAAATTCTTCTTTAATTATAAGATACATCAAATAAAGAGTCTAAATAATTTATTCTTAATTAAGCTAATCGTAATTCTTAGAATATTATAAGTTTTTAATATTCAAAAGAAATGAATCCATAAATATAATCAGATTATTTATTTTTAGAATTAAATTAACAATAACAAAATTAAGAATATAATTAAAAAGGTACTTTGGGATAATTAAGTAATAGATCTAAAACTTGTACTAATTCAATTTCAAGAGATATATCAAATAATCCTTCATCAAATTCTAGATATAATAAATCACCAAAATTATCAGGATAAACAAGAGATATTGTTAGAAAAACAAACAGTATTAATACACTTTCTGATGATAATAAATTAAAATAAAAAAGTGGTACAAAATAAAGCAATTTATTTTAACAATCTTAATTTTAAGCTTTAACAGCTCCTGATGTATTTAAATATCTTTTATTATATATTAGAATTAAGAATAGATTTTAAATGATGTGATATTTAACAAATTTGAAAGTATGATGAAATTTAAGATATATTATCCTCACAATAATTTTGATTGTGTTATTAAAAGATATAAGAATTAATTTGAAATGAATAATTTCAAAATAAAAAAAATTAACTTTTGTGGGTATTCTTTAAAATGTTTTGTTGCTTCTAAAATCAAAAGAATATAAAAAATAATAAGAAGATAGTGATAATAAGCATTTATTAAGATGCTATTTTGATTGATACTTATTATTATATTTAAATTAATTAACTCTAAAACAATGATCACATAATTAACCATTCTTGCTGGGATTATGTAATTTAATAGCTGATATATTAATTAGCTCTGTTCTATATGCTGAATGCCCTCAAGCAATAATGAATCTTTAGAAATTGAATCAAAATTATTAACAAATCTCGGATGAATTTGATTTCCAACAAGAAGTGTCATTCTCCTTTTGGTTTAAGTATGAACCCAAATCAAAAATTTAAACCTAATATTTTTATGGTAGCTCAACCCAAACTCAATAAGTTGTGTCTGGGTCATTACTATTTAGACTTTATGATGAATAGGCAAAATTGTTCCGAATATTTTCATATTTCAATATCAATAATTAGAATCTATAAACAATGATAATTAATGTTGATGAAAATATTTCTTCAACTGAAACTTTTAATTTAAATTTTTTAGATGGAATTTGGCAATACAAATTCTATAAAATAACAACGGATGATAAAATATAACATTTTATCTATAATTATATCGATGACACCTATACCATAATAGAAAATAAATTTCAAATTGCATAAACAAAGATTTTATTAAGCATAGGAGGTTATGGATATGTATTTTTTGAATTTAATTTAAGTTTTCAGATTATTATTAAAATTTATACTTCAATGCCTTCCCTGGATTAATTTCATCCTTAAATGTAAATCAAGGTACCTTAGACATAAGTATTCCTTAATTTAAAAATAATCTAAATTAATGTATTTAAGATGTTCTAACTTGTAATCCTACAAAATAAACATTAATTAGTGGGATTTAGACATCTTAAACGTAGATTTTAAAAAGTAATTTTAAATTAGAAAATACATTTGAATTTAAAGGTTGGTATAAATTATCAATCAATAATGTATATATAATAATTAATACTTTAAGGTTAATAAAATTTATCATTTGTTACAAATAAGAGATTAAAACATAACAACATTTAATATAATTGATTCAAGAGATTTACTTTTAGATTTGAAATATGTAGTTGATTAATTAAATGTTGAAATATTATTGACAGTCTAATCATATGAATAGTAACTATATTATTCTAAGTCTGAATAAATAAAAATAGCCTCTACTGTTATACTTGTATCTTAATGGCATTTTATTACAATAATGTATGATAGAGAATAAAATGAAAAAACTGGAATTGATATTTAGTTTCCTAATGAGGCTTTAATATAATAAAGATACACGAATCCTATATTATTTTTCACTGGATCAGATTTATACTTTTATTTAGGATCTAATAATATATTATTATAATATTTTTCAGGATAATTAGGAGAACTAACAATTAATTCTTGTATAAAAAGACCATATAGTTTTAAATTATGTAAAATATATTGATTGATAATATATTTTAGAATGTGACACTACTTGTAAAACTTGTGATGGACCAACATAATACTATTGTAAAGAATGTGATGATAATGATAATCGTATAAGTTCTAATAAATAATGTCTTTGTAAAGATAATTATTTTTCTTTTTAAAAGAAATGTCTTGGTAATTCAATTATAAATAATTAGAAATTTCAACCAATACATTTTTTTAAATCTAAGAAATAAAATAAGATTAAACTTAATGTTACTTTGGATAATTTTTAGTTAATTATAGAGATCAAATTTATTGTATAGACTGGTATACTTAATCATTTAATAATAGTCCTTTTTCTCAAATTGGAACTACATTGCTTTGTGGAGATTGTTTTGAAAATTAATAAAATTGGTAATATAATATGAAATGCACATATAATTATGAATTGAATGATC
The DNA here is from genome assembly GCA_905182975.1 of Paramecium primaurelia. Taxonomy (NCBI): domain Eukaryota; phylum Ciliophora; class Oligohymenophorea; order Peniculida; family Parameciidae; genus Paramecium; species Paramecium primaurelia. The sequence continues at coordinate 218,553 of CAJJDM010000090.1, forward strand.
CTAATAATGTAGATTCAACTTTAAAAAAAGTAGAATAAGATCCATAGTTATATATTGTAGATATCAATTCAGGTTCAATTAATAATTGTATAGGATGTAAAGAAATATGTAATGATGATGACTGTAAAACTTATAAATACACTAATTTTGGTTAATTGATTAAAGTGAGATGCAAACAAAGTAATCTATATATGCATAATTAATATAGATTACTATTATAAAGATGGAGAATGTACATTATGTGATCAATACTGTAGTATCTGTTCAAATCAGGTTTGCATTTAATGTTAAACTAATTACTATTTCAGTTCTATTCTTTAAAAATGTTTATTATAAATGTATACATCAAAATAATGTGGATTTAATTGTCTTGAATGTATCTATTACTAAAATAGTAACAGATGTTTAAAATGTAAAGATTAATATAAAATATCTGATGATGGATAAAATTGTGAAAGTTATGAAATACCTAATTGCCTTAATGAACATAACAAGAAACAACTTAAATCAACAATACCATACTTATTTGATTCATTAACCTAATTTATAACTTAACCTTTTTGTAGTTTTTGTGCTCAAGGTTATAATAATTATAATACAATTACTAATTAATGTACTATTGAAACTATGTCTACTACTTGTAGTTTTAAAATTGATAATACTCATTGTATATTAGGTTCAGATTCAACAATAGTTAAAACTATATGTAACTCTTTCTGCAAACTCTGTATAAAAGATAATGCTGAATTTATTCAAGAATATTGTGTTTAATGTTAGGTTGGTTATTATATTGATTTGCTAACTGGAACATGTAAGGTTTGTCCATCTAATTGTAAAAATTGTTAATATAATTTATTACCTTAGAACAATGATAGAATTTCTTTATCTTTAATTACCTTCTATTAATAAGGATTATTAAAGTAATATTTGGATTCTTTACTAAATGTACCACAAAATTTATTTGAATTAATATGTAAAGATTGTCAAGATGGATATGTAACTCATAATGATAATTGTATAAATGAATGTCCATAAAATTGTTAATAATGTGTAGTTATTAATAATTAGAATATATGTATTTAATGTATGACCATTACTTAAAAAAATCTGGGTGATAAATGTTTAGAATGTCCTGCTAATTGTTTAGCTTGTTCTGAAAGGAGTCAAGATGAAATCTTTAAAATAAATCCTTTGTTTGATTAATCAATATCCACTTTTAATAAACATTCAAATAAATGTTACAGACCTATCTAAACTAAACCAATAATATCTAATCAAATTGCATTAGATTGTAAGATTTATGAAAATTGTTAAAAGAGTTTTAGCATTTAAATTAATGTTTATTGTTGGGAAGAATAATTTCTAGAAGAAAGTTAAAGTGCTACTGAAGATTATTATATTTACAATTATTATTAGGGAGATTTTATAAATAAATTTGAATTAAACTTCTTGAATTAATAATTTTTAGAATAATTGAATCAATATCTAATTTAATAAATATCATTAGATATTAAATTAATATCAAATAATTAAGAATGTTATTTTGATGATAAAAATTTTATTTTCAATTAATAATTTGTTAAATATATATTTAATCTCAAGAAAGTGAATATTAAATTTTATTCAGATAATTTATTGAAGCTCTAAATACCTGATTTATGGCAATTGTAAAATTATACAACTATAGTTTTTTAAAATATTATTTTTTCAGGAAATAACAAAATTCAAATAATAGATGCGACCTCTTATTATTCAGAATTCCAAATTCAAATCAAAGATTGTTAATATACATCTTTAGATAATGCATAAGGGATTAATGCATTTTCATTTAAAGTAGAAAATATTTAATCTATTATCATTTAAAATTTTAAGGTGCTTCATGTTAAGCTATTTGATTATGGTCTATTTAATATTTAAGTTTTTAAATCAACTTTTAGTTTAGAAGTCAATTAACTTCAAATATAAGATACAACTTTATAAAATTTAACTCTCTTTGAAATTTAAAATCCATAAAATTTAAATTTGAATATAATGCTTTAAAATATTGAAATCAAGGCTATATTTTATAATTCATCCATTATTACAACTAAAAACTAGAGTAGAAATATAGGAATACTTAACTTATTGAAATTCAGTTTAGTTAATAGTTATTTATATGGATCCCACTATTTGTTTAATTAAAAGACTTAAACTACAAATTTAGTTGATTTTCTATTAGATTCAAATACATTTTATAATGAAACTTCTTTTATGTATTCCTAAGGATTTAATTTATAAAATGTTAAGATAACAAAAAATATTATCTATTTTGGTATATTATTTACAAATTATGATGAGAATTATATTTAAATTCCCTAAGCTTTATCAATGACATGGAAATAAATTTCTTTTGAATAAATCACTTATTATAATTATAATTAATTTATAATTATAAAAAACAATACAAATACTGAAATTATTGTTGAAGATTTGTAAATGATAAATAATATTTTAATTAAAGATTCTTTAAAGAAAAGTAATTATTAAAAATCTCTTGTTCATTTAGAAGGCAATAAATTAAATATTAATAACTTAAACATAGTAAAATAGACAGGTATCATAGAATTGTTTTTATAATTTAAATCAATAGAAATAAGATAGGGTGTATTAAAATAATAAGATGGTTCTTAAATAATTATTTAACCTTCTTTATCTTGTTTAAATAACTTTTATGATCTACAATTATATACACCTATTATTGAAATTTTAAATTCTTAATTAATATTGATTGATAGTTTATAAATTTCAGGTTTAAGTGTAGTTAATAATTATATGATAGGAATAGAAGAGAATGATGGTAATAAGATCACAGTTATGATTTAAAATAGTTAATTTTCTGATAATAATATTTTAATTGAATCCTCTTAAGTTAATTCAGGTATAATCAAATTTATTTCAAAATCTGAATCTAAAATTACATTTTAATATTGTTAAATAATTAACAATATTTTATATTCATATGATTCTGATTAGAATTCATTGTTAGGTACAGTATTAATGATATCTAATCTTTATGGTTCAATTTTAATTAATAATAATTAATTTATCAATAATTAAGCAATAAATACAACATTTTCTATTTCATATTTTTATGGATCTTAAATAACTGTGAAAGATAATTATTATAAAAATAATAACTTTGATAATCTAGAACTGATTTATAATAAAATAAGTGATTCATTTGCAGAAGAAGTATATATTGAGTAGATTAAGGAAATATATAAAATAATATCAAATGGAGGAAATGGATTTTATAAAGGAGATAATATATTAATTTAAAATTGTATTTTTGATTCATCAACAGCTTTATTTGGAGGTGGATTATTTATTTAAACAATTAATAAAGGGAGAATAAATATTAATAATTGTAAATTTTTAAATTTGAAAACTGATTTATCTGCAAATTTAGAAGGAAAAGGAGGTGCATTATTGATTGATGGAACATTTGGTGAAATTTAAATGAATTTAAATGATTGTACATTTGAAAAAATAATGGCTAAAGTTTATGGAGGAGCAATTTATATTGAAGCTTCATAGAAATTCAATAATTTTGAAATCTATAATCTTAAACTTAATAATGTTATGTCTCTAATGGGTTCGTTTATTTATGTTACATTTGGAGATGTAGACAATTCAAATTTACATGTAAATAATATTGTTTGGACAATTGACTCAAATGTTATTAAGGAATATTTTGGTGAATTTAAAGGATTTAAATCAGATTATAATATCTAAATAAAATAAAGAGGAATGTTATTAGTAACATAGAATGGAAATGTAAAATTAGAAAATTTTAAAATATTTTCTACTTATTATTTTGGTCTTATTTCTTTGATTGACTGTTTCCATTGTGCAGTTCATAATATTTTGATTTATTAACCATAGAGAATGTATTATAATGCATTTAATTTTGGTAATAATAATTTAATTACTTAATCCTACATCATTTTGAATTAAATTTATTTTGATACTCTGACTGTCTATCCTTATTCATCTACTACTTATTGTTAGAGAGCTATGGATATAAAAATTGCATCAGCACAAGTAAATTGTAATCAGAAATAGTTTTTGAGAAGAGGGATATAGTCTGGAATATCTGACTCTGACTTTGAAAATAATGCTGATTGCAATTTAAATTTATTGCTTTCATACTCATTAAGTTCAATAGGAGTAAGTGTTATGGATGTATTTCAAGGATATCGATTAGATGGAAATAAGTAGTCTCAGATTTAATAATTAAAGAGTATAACCATACTTTCAAGTATTTATGATTATTTGGATTTCACTTTTGATTTAACACTAACTTTAAATCCATTAAATAATAAGACTTTATATTTAAGTAATATATTTTCTGTTGAAAATTCTGGGTATGAATTCATGAGAATTATGGATTCAGCTGAAAAATAGCGTTTACTTCAATAAAGCAGTTAAAGAAGTTCTATAATTTATCCAATTTATATAGAAAATTTAGTAAATCATTTAGGAAATTTTTGGTTATATTCAGGTTTTATAATATTAAATTATCAGGCTATGTTCAATAATTATATCCTTACTAATAATAGTCAAATGCAATCTTATTTATTAGATTGTAATAATAATTTTGGGAATTCTCATTTTTACTTTAATATGTTAATTACTGACAATACCTTATAAGAAGTTAATCTATCATATCCTCTAAGAATGGGTGTGAATCCCTACACACCTGAATTAATAAAGAGCAATACAATTATCTTATATAATTATAGAAAAGATTATTCAACATTAACAAATATAGCTGAATTTAGAGCAAAAAGATTGGCTTTTAAGTATGATGGTATTAAATATCTGAGATCAGTTGAAAAATTTAGAAATGATACAAAGATTATTGATGAAATTTATGTAAAACCATATAAAGCACCAGGGTTAGAAAATTTAACAAAATATTTAATGTTACCTAGTGGATAAAGTTATGAAAATTATTCTTATTTTGATAGAGTAACAGAAACATTTATGCCTTTAAATATAAATATGTCTATAACATTATTGAATTCTTAAATGGAAAAAATGGTTTTGTTTTCTGGAGTCATATATAATTTAACTGTAAAATATAGAATAATGAATGAATCAAATCCAATAGAAAATACATCATTTACTGATCTTTTAACAATAAAAGTTACAGATAATTCTAAAAATGAGAAATTCATTAATGAATTAATTTTAGATTTTGATCCTTATTCAGATCCATCACTTTATTATTAATTATCATTTTCTTGTAATTTTGTATCTATAATGAAATACTCAGATTCATATCCATATAAAGTAGAAGGTACAATTAAAGATTATGAATTAAGAGTGAATGTAAGAACTTATAAATGTTAAGTAGGAGAATATATATATTTAAATTAATGTAGATAATGTGATGCAACATAAAATTATTTTTAGGTTTTAGAAAGATAATCTTTTTGTTATTTTAAAGATGATGTAAGCACAATTCAAGTTTAGAGATATACTGTATAAATGAAACCTCATTTTTGGAGATATATATTTAATAGTACTAAAATAGAATATTGTTATCATTTAACAACTAATTGTTTAGGAGGATGGAAATATGGTGATCAAACATGTATACAAGGTCATATTGGAGCTTTATGTGAATAATGTGATCTTTATAATACAAGAGGAGATGGATCATATTCTATAAGTTCATAATATAATTGTGGAAGTTGTGAGGATGTAAAATGGAATATTATTATTATTGTTATTATTGCACTCTTGTATATTAATTTAAATATTTTATAGCACTTTAACTTTGGGTGTTATTACTGTTAAAAGTAATGCAGATGATACAGATTCATTCAATTTATAAGTCAAAGCACTTGCTGCCTTTGGTGTTCCTACTAGTATTAGAATTATGTCTACTATTTTGATTAAACTATTAACTAACTATGCCTAGATTATTTCCAGTATATTCACTTTTTAACTTACATTACCACCTGAAATTTAATAATCAACTAATAGTGTTGGTAATCCTACTTAAAGTATGGTATATTCTTTAGATTGTTTTTTGATCAATTTGTCAGATATGACAATTATGTACTTGGAATTTATTTGGATGTTATCAACACCCTTTTTTTTCATTTTTATTATCTATTTTATCTATTTTATTTTAATTTTACTTAAATTAACTAAATTTAATATTGGAGTCATTAGTACAACCCTTATTTACTTTTACATCTACATGTAACCTAACTTAATATAGACGTATATTTAATTATATAATATATATAGTATGATATCCCATTTGAGTAGAAGAACAATATCTGGTGTAGAATTTGTCTAAGGAAATGTAGCTTATTTATTTTAATCCAAAACTCATCAATAATGGTTAGTATTTGTTATAGTTCCTGTTCTCATAATAATTGGACTTGCAATCCCTTTTACTTTATGGTATCAAGTATTTAAGAATTACAAGTAAGGTAAACTTAAAGATGTTAAAGTAAGAAATACATGGGGTTTTTTATATAATGAATACAAAATAAATGCTTATTATTGGGAAACTATTAAATTAATATAAAAATAAACAATAATCATAGCTCTCAACTATTATGAAGATTAAGTAAGTATCAAAGCATCATTAATACTATTAATTGTATTTATATACCACGTTCTTAGTAATAAAATAAATCCATACTCTGTTGTTAAATTGAATAGATTAGATACTTATTGTACTGTTGTTTGTTCTATATCTATCATATTGTGTTCAACAATATATTCTGCATAAGTTGGAGGTTAATATGAAATTGTGTGGCCTTTCTATGTAATTACAGCTGCTATAAACATCTTATACATTTTAGAACTAGTCATTGAAATTATATTTTCTTATTTAGCTTAATATTAGGAATTATTTGATAAAGTCAAAACATTTATCAGAAATAAATGTCCTTATCTTGTTGATAACTATCCATGTTTTTAGAAACTATTAATCACAAAATAAGAAAAATAAAAGAAAGTTAGAGAGATTTGGAAGAAAATTAAGTAACCTATAATGAAAAAAGCAGCAAGAGTTATTAAAGCAAAAGAGTATTATAATATTTTATTTTTAGATATATAGAAAATGCTTCACCAGAATCTTACTATAAAAGACGGGGAGGAATCTCTAGTCCTAGTCCTATGTTTTCATATAGAGGTGATGGAATCAAGGGAGATATGATTGATTCTTAATCCTAATTGAATAGTTCGATGCAAAGAAGATAAAATATGAGTAATCCCACCATCAGATTGGTTGAAACTCTCTATTAGCCAAGAAATGAAGAAGAAAAATTAGACCCTTAAACTTAAAGAGATGAATTTCAAGTAGCAGAGGATCCATTAAGTCCTCGAATAGTTTATCTCAGTTTCAACCCAAGAACAAGAAGCGTACTTAGAGAATGATATTCATTTTTTCCAAATCATTATAAATATATATTTTAAAATTTCAGCTTAATTATGATTTTAATCTCTAATAGAAATCATCTTCAATAACACCTTGTAATAAGGTAATATATAGAATAAGATCATAGAATTTTAGTCTTTCAGTAATTAAAGATATTTTCTTAGAATACAGATTTTATAATCTAAAATAAACTAATCAAAGAATGTAAAATTTATATAGATAAAATCCTTAAATTTAATGAAAGATTAAGATTGATAATTACTAAAATAAAGTTTAATAATTTAAATTTTTTTTTAAAGATAATCATTCAAAATTTAATAATATTTCTAATAATATTAAAGATAAATTAGAATAATTTTTATAAATTCAGAATTGATAAAATAAATATAATATGATTCTATTTTGAAATCTATTTTGCAAATATTCTTTAAAATTATTAAATTAAAAAGTGTGGACAAGGTGTCTTCAAATTAAAAATAGATGCTAATAAGAATGAAAAAATTGAGAAAATAATTTAAATTAAGATTTAAGTCTTTTGGGTAGGATGATAAAATAGAGAAAATGGTTAATGTAGTTTTTAATTAAAAAATAAATAAAATGAGGACTACAAGTGAAATCATTAGTTATAGTAAGATAATCTGAATAATCATCATAGATTTGTAAAGTCTTTATAAGTTAATAAACTATCTGATTCTATAATAAAATTAAATTGTTTTAATAATCAATCATTAATTGTATGTATTATTAATCTAATGATGATGAATTTTTGCATGATATCATTCAATATTACATCATTTAGAATTAAATAATTTTTGAATGATTAAGTAATTGCTTGCTATTGTGGCAATTGGAACATTATCAATAGTGCCTTATCTTGACAACACAGATTATAATCCATGGTTTGAAGGAGATACATTCGTTGTCTCCACTGATGGAAGCTTAAAAAGAATTAGTAGATTCGATCCAACATGGAAGCCATAATCAGCTTATGAGTAATTATAAATTTAGATAATTCTAGAGATTATCATGAACAAATCTATCAAGAATAAGAAAGATAACGTAAAGAAAAGATGTCAGATTTCTTAAAAACAACAGCCCATATTTGTACAAATGGAAAAGATCATACAAAAATGAATTTATAGACTTATATGAATGAATTTATCAATGGTCCATGCTAACCAGCTGTTTTAGTACCTGGTTTAATTGGTACAGCTTTATAGGTATATATATTGAATTCTATAGTTAAACAGGTAAAAATTGATTGTGAAACCTTATAATCTAAAAGACCAGATATATTTGAAAATTGTGGTTGGTAAACTTGTAGTTCATCTAAATTCTGGTTGAAAAAACCAAGTGAAGAATACAGAATGTGGATAGGTGCATTAAGTGGTCCATTTTCAATTGCAATGACCAATAAGAAAGATAAATGTTTTGGAGATTTTATTGAACTATATTATGATAAATCTAAAAAGGATCCAAGAGAAAGATATACAGCTGCTCCAGGTATTGAAATAACTTGGGCTGGTAATACTCCAAAATCAATGGATAATGAATGTGGAACAACTGCCATTTAAGAAATAGCCACTGATTCCGTTATCAAAGCAGCTATGTGTGATCCTAAAGGATATCATGTTTTCTCAGATACACTTAAAAATATGGGATATATTCCAGGATTAACAATGCAAGCAGCTCCATATGATTTTAGAAAATCTATTGCAGCTTCAGAATCCCAATAATATATTAAAAAGTCTGTTGAAACATTCTACAGATTGACTGGAAAGAAAACTTATATTTTTGGACATTCTTTGGGTTCTCTTCATTCTACATAAGCAGTTTATTCAATGACTTAAGCAGAAAAAGATAAAGTTGCTGGTATTGTGACAATAGCTGGACCTCTATTGGGAGCAACCAAGACATTCAAACCTTAAGTAGGTGGAGATGACAGTTTTATGTTTAAAGTATTAATCTTGGATGCTGGTATTAACTGGTATGCTTAAAAGAAGATGGCTCGTACTTCTGCTAGTATTGTTGATTTGTATCCAAAAGATACATTCACAAGATTCAGAGGAGAACCATGGATGTAAGAAATTCTTGATAGAATGGATTGGGATAAAGAATTCATTTCAACTGGTAAGAGACCAACAAGACCAAATCCATTAGCCTGGTTCCCAGAACCTGATGAGATTTGTGGTGCCAATTTTGCTGACAGATCTAATCATTGTTAATTATTAATGCATGACATGAGTGAACACTTTTTAAAAGTAGTTGATAAATTGTATTATTCAACTGAAGAATCTACTAAAGAAGCTATTACTGATAATATTAATGCTAATGATGCCAAATAAATATTAGATTATGTTGAAGAAACTACAAGAATAAAAGCTAATAATGTTGAACATCCAGGTGTTCCTATGATTGTAGTCTATGCTGCACATGAAATGACTCCATTCCAATTTGAATATAAGAAACAACCTAAACCTATTGTTGATTCTACTGATGATTTCTATTTCCCAGATCATATTACTAAAGCTATTGGAGATAGTACAGTCCTTGCTTCCTCATCTATGACTCCAGGTATCAAATGGATTTATGAACATAAAAATGGATTAACTAATATTCCAACTAAATTAGTTGAATATTGCTCATAATATAATGGAGATTCAGTCTCTTCTATTTATGATTCAAAAGATGCTCAAGGATAAAAACTATTTACAAATTCAGGATATTTAGGTCTTACTTGTTCTTGCAAATTTGGAAAAACTGTATATTAATTTTATTTATCATTTTTAGGGAATCGACCATTGTGGTCATGCCTGTATGATTCAAGACACTTTGTTTATTGAATTTGCTGCTGATGTTCTAACCACACACTGGAAATCTGCAATTTCCTAAACACCAGCAACAGAAACTGAACTTAAAAACATCCATGAAGGATGCACAAATTTACATTGATTATATCAATATAAATTATAATTTAAATAATAAAATTACACTAAAAAATTTTATATCAAAATCATTTTAATTACAATTTCTAACTTATTTTCTATTAATTCTTATTGCCAAAATTAAAGATATCTTTGTGTCTTCACTAAATTAATAGGGTTATCTTAATTAGTTTATTTAATTATCTCTACAACAAATTAATTTATCATCTTCAAAAATATTATTATAATTAAAAGGCTTTTTCATTATTTCATAATTTAGAAGATTAGATTGTTGGAAACAATTTAAATTTAATATTTTAGATTATTGTAAAAGCTATAAATACAAAGAACCTTCTTAATAATTTAAATATTTTATCAAAATAATTAAGCATTAGTAAAATTCTTCAAATAATTTGAATTATTCTTTAAACTAGTTAAATAAGAATATTTCAATTTTATATAAAAATGAACCTCTATCTATAACTTTTGTGATGTAATCCATTATTAAATTATATGATAATTATATTTATTTTCTAAATTATTCTAATCTTTTTTGAATATTTAATTTTTCATATTTCTGGCTAATAACTAATAAGATTCCCATACTAATTTAAGGAAATACCATATATATGAAATGAATTGTTGCATATAATGATGATGTATGTTAGTAAAATATAGGATTATGAAGCTTTTTTATAAAATTTAAGAGGATTTCATAATGATAGTTTAATCTTTTTAGGAAGTTTTTAAGAATAACAAATATTTTATAATAATAATATTTAAATTATCAAAATCAGTTTTTATTAGTTTCACTTTTTATACTATATATAAATTCATATATTTATAAAACCTTTAATTTACATAATTAAGGATAAATGTCATAGAGCTAATATTAAGATATAGAATTTTTAGTTTTTGGAGATTCAAGTAAATGATGAATTTTTAAATTAGATGTGGGTAAAACTTCACTTCTTAAGTAAATAAGTGTAGAAAAATTTGAAGAAGATTATTATCCTACTACAGGAATAGAATTAATTATAAAATAAATATAAATTGGAGATGAAATATTGAAATTTCGTTTATGGGAATTTCCAGGATATTCAAATTTTAAATAGTTTGCAAGAATGTATTATAAAAGGGCTCAAGGACTTATATTACTATATGATATCACAGAGTAATAATGTCATTTAAATTAATAAAGTTATTAGTCATTTAAAAATATAGAAATACATCTAGAAGAAGCAATTTAACATCATGATTCACTTTTGAATATCATTTTAATTGGAAATAAAGTGGATAAAGATAGTAAGAGATAAGTTTCAATAGAAGAAGCAATGGATTATGCAAATAAAAAGGGAATCCATTTTAAAGAAATAAGTGTTAAAACTAAATAAAATTTAAATTTAACACTTGAATAATGTATAAGTGATGTTCTTGAAAAAGCTAAAATTTAAGGTATCGAATTAAAAGTAAATTAATTAATCTACTACTATAGAAATCTATTAATAATAATAATTAAGAGACTGAATCATAAAGTCTCAATTTAGTAAATAAATTAAAGTAGAATCTGTAAAAGTGTTATTGAATAATATAATATAAATTCATTAAAAAAATAAAATAATCATATAAATTTTAAGATAATAACAATATAATTATTTGCTTGAAATCATTTATAAGAATAAATATTCCATAATTAAACATATTATAATATAGAATAAATAAAAGTATGATTCAAAACTTTTGCATTTAATAAAATTCTTATATATATATTTATTATCAAATAATGGATTTATAAGTATTAAAACAAGTGAGATAATATAAATTTAGAAAAATATTAGGCACTGGATCTTTTGCAACAGTATATTTAGGAGAAAACTTAAAAAAAGAAATTTTTGCAATAAAGGAAATCAAACTTGATATTGCTGAAGGATCTGATGAAATATAAAAATTGCATACATATTTTCAATAAGAAATAGATATCTATTTGAAAAACAAGCACGATAATTTAGTATGTTTAATAGAAGAATTTACTGAAAAGTAATTTCGCTATTGTGTATTCGAATATTGTGCTAATGGAGATTTAAATAACTTTATCAAAAAAAATATTCTTAATGAATAAGAAGTCAAGACAATATTTACTTAAATTTTAGAAGGAATGAAATATCTTCATGAAAAAGGAATTGTACATAGAGATTTGAAATTAGACAATATTTTGATAGATAAAGATAACATAATAAAAATAGCTGATTTTGGGTTTGCTAAATATTATTAATAAAATGATATATTTGTTTCATATTGTGGAACTCCAGCAACAATGGCACCAGAAATATTAAAGTATTTTATTATTATCTAAATTTAAAGTTAAGAACCTTATGATTTTAAATGTGATATTTGGTCTTTAGGAGTGATTCTATATTTTATGATTTTTAAGAAATATCATTGGAAAGGAAATGTTAGAAGCATAGTTGATTTACAAAGACAATATAAAAACTTTACTGTAAAATAATGTATTTATATAAGGTTTAATTTGATAATTAAGTTTAATTATCAAATGATGGAAAAGATATCATTAGTAGTATGTTAGTTCCTGATAAAGAAAAAAGAATTAATTATGCAGAATTGTTCTCTCATCCTTGGTTAGAAGGAAAACTTAATTAATCTTAAAATTTATTAGAATCACAATGTATAATAAAATAAAAATTAACAATAAAATCACCAGGATAAATAATTGGAAATATAATTAAATAATAAAGAAGGATTAAAGGAGAATTTTGTTCAATACTTGATTAATGTATAAAAGATTGTAAAAATGGAGAATTGAAAGAAAATTTTATAATATTTAGAAAGTAAATTAATTAAGAAAAATTTCAAGTAAAATAATATTAATTAATTTAAGATTACAATTTAAAGTGGAGATTTAGTAGATAAACCAGAATTTAAGGTTTTTGATTATAAATATGAATTATTTGAATTTTTGAGCAAACTATATAATTAATATGGAATAGATTATAGAGAAACTGCACAAAAAGAATATGAATTAATTAATTTTTTAAGGTAAAACCCATTATCCAACAGTATTACCTTTACATTTGATGGATTAAAAACATAAGATGAGATTAAAATAGTGAGGGAGTCAATTATTGAAGAGGAAATAAATAATTTTGAATATGAAGATTGGAAAATGGATACCTTGGAGATAAATAACATTAAGGAAGGATTAGTTGAGTGTATGAGTAATGATAGATTCAGATTTTACAAGTTAGATTAGTTGTATTAAAGTAATTAAAGTAAACTTAATAATATATTAAATAAAAATTGAATTTTAATAAACATATTTAATATACTTAAATCTATATTTGTTATTCAAGTTATATATAACATCATAATTGCTTAGTATAAGGTGTACTAGCAATATTCTTCTTATTTATTAAGTGATCTTAACAAAATATTTGAAAATTGGCCAATCGCAGGATTAGCAGGAATATTAAATATTTGATATGAGAATTATAAACATATACTGAACAGAATATATTAAATTAAAGTAATGAATTTATATATTAAATATCACATACTACTTTAAATTTTTTTAGTTTAAGATTTAATATATAATACTTATTTATTTTAATTCAATTTACTTAAATTTATCTAAATTCTAGATCTAAATATTAACATATTCTTATATTTTATATAAAATAGTAATAATGTTGATGATTTTAATTTAATAAGAAAGAACTATTTACAATAACTCTTTTAAAATAATAATACAATCAACAAATAAATATTTATAGTATTAAAATTTTATAATCCCTATTCTCAAATAAATTCAATTCATTATATATCTATTTTAAATGAGCTTAGTATTAGTAGTAAGCAAAACATGTCCACATTGTATAAGAGTAGTTTTAACTTTAAACCATTTAAAAATTCCTTATGAATTGAAATATATAGATATGGAGAATACACCAGATTGGTTTATAAAAGCTAGTCCATTAGAAAAAGTTCCAATACTTTTTGTAGGTGATACAATCCTTTTTGAATCCCTTGTGATTATAGATTATATAAATACACTTGTTCCTTAATCATTACTACCAAATGATAATTTATAAAGAGCATTGAATAGAGCTAGAGCAGAATTTTCATAAGAAATAATTGAAATTCTTTGGAGTTTGTTCTCAGCAAAAACATTAGAAGTACATTATAATATGATATATAGACTTTTAATTTACATATGAAAGAAATGAGATAGCTATTCTCTTAATTAGAAATGTGGCTTTAATAAACAAAATTTATATCAGACAATATTTTAACTCTAGCTGATTTTGCATATGCTCCAATTTTTACTATATTACCTGCTTTAAAATAATTTATTTAATTTGACATATTTGATGGATTTCCTAGATTAAGAGAATATGTTGACAATCTTCATGCACTTCCTTAATTATAAATGAGTTTAGTAGATAATTATGATCTACTCATCTAAAAGAAAATATAATCACGAGAACCATATTTTTTAAAGTAATGAAATATAATTAGTATTTAAATCATATTCAATCTTTTATTTGAGTTTTATAAATAGTTTATTAAAAAATATATATCAAAATGGATTTAAGAAATTAAATCAAATGAGTTTGAAAATTCTAAGAGAAAATTTGATTTAATTTTTAAAGGAGTATATTTATATATGTAATCAATATTAATAAATCTTAGATTTTTAATTAACTTATATTGTTTAAAAATGTTAGATTTATAAATAATTTATATAATTATAAATTTTAGATTATTATTCTTTAATAGAAATACAAAGAATAGTTACAATATTTATTATTTAGAGTAATATATATGTTTTAAATTAATTATACATATAAAATATTTCTTAATGATTATTGATTAAGATAATTATGAATATATATTAAAATAATCATGGATAATAATTATAAAATAATTATACTTAATAAAAATAATCTGTGAATGTTTTTTCTATTTATTTGTTTTAAGCTGCAGGTTTAACAAGTTATTATTATTTTGGAATGATAGAGTAAAGCTTATCTAACTTGATATTTATAATTTAATCCCATTCTTAACTTTTATATGGTTACATTCTTTATTTGATTTTAGAGAATAGAATATTAAAATCATTAGGCATTCTTTAGAAGTACCTTAAAATTAAGACTGATATATCTGAAATTCTTATATTATAAAGAAAGGCACCAAATAAACAGTTTTCTGCAATTAATCTCTATTAAATCTAAAGAGTAAAAATAATAAAATTTTACATATTAAGAATGACTGAATTAATCATAGGTTTAGATATCTGATATAATCTTTAAGCAGGTCATCAAGGATCTTTTCTCTTGTATTAATAGGGCACAATTAATAAACTAAATAAAATGTGATATAGAATTACATCTAATATAACTCCAAATATTTCATCTGTTATCATTTATCTAGTAATTTCAAATTCTAATATCCATTAGATAACATAAAATAATTAAGACATCTTGTGAATGTAATTACTTAAATCATTTAGATTGATATATTTAAATATTAGTAATATTGATTAATATATCTAAATTCTAACTTGTTTTTTACTTGTTGTTAATCGATTTAAGTATTTCAAATTTTAGAATATCTTCAATAATTATAGTAAAGGTTTATAATAGAGCTTATAAATATTTTGGATACTTTTTTGTCCTAATTGTCTTTCTTAATTAAATTCTTTATTTATAGAATCTAAATGAAATTATACTTTTTAAACTACAAGTAAAATCCATTCATAAAGTTGATCTATCATAACTTATTTCAATTAACCAATTTATCCAGTAGTATTTATCATCATTCTAGTTAATTTGAGCATATCAAAATTAATTGATTATGCAAATAAATTTAAATAGGCTTTATCATCAACAATCTACATAATGACACCGTAAAGACTCCTTACATTTTCATTTAACATACTCTATAAGATAAAAACTATATCTCCAGTGTTTTAAATTTAATCTAAAAATTATAAAACATCATTTTTTAATTTTTATATTAATTAATCAGATGTTAATTAATCTTTAATGGATTCATTTTCAACATTTAACAAATACATTTTGACTTTATGATAAAAGGTAATAATCTTTTAATTAGGAATCATACGAAATTCATGAAAATCAGAAAAACATTCTTTAGGTATGTTAATTTGATTTATTTAATAAAATACATCTTCCATTTTAATTTTTGCATTGATAAAAATCTTTAAAGATTTTAAAATCAATTCTTAATCATTAAATAAAAATATTCTACTAAAATTAAAGATAGTTTTTCTATCAATTTACATTTTCTATATAATATCTTCAAATTTAATAAGAGCTTATTGATCAAATAGTACTTTCCAAATCTTATATAAAAATCTATCTGTAAAAGGTGATTATTTTTTTAAGTATAAGAATGCAAAATCAAATGCTTTACTATAAAGTTCTTAATAATGAAATTGTTTAAATAAATCTAAATTTATTGGATATAGAAATTATTCCATCTTATAAAATTATAATTTATTAATAACATCTAATTGATATGTTGTACATTTAATTGATGCAAATAATCCCATTGCATAATACTTGAATGCCAATTCTTAAATATTCTGATCTTAATTTAATTAAATTATTTAAGCAAAAAATTCTAAATATTATTCAATCATAAAACAACTAATTTCTTTCAAAATATGTTTGATATTATTTCTTAAGAATTTATCATTAATCCATTAATTATTTTGAATAATCCAAGAATTAAAAAAACTTGCAATAATTGGCATAACAAATGAATGTAATTAACTATAGTCATATTATCTTTAAAATCTAACAAGATTTCTTAAAAATTTAAGTCCTACTTAAACAGCTTCTATAGTATTTAAAGTTTTGATTAAATTTAAATTAAGTTCAATCCATTATGGAGTATGATTAGCAAATATAGTCTTACCTGCAAAATTAAGTAAACTAATAGAATTAATTTTAGATATGTCTGATACCATAATATTAGAAGTGATTTAATAGATAATATCTATACTTTATTTATCATTGGAATAGTATTTTTAATAAATTTTACATATTTTACCAAGAGATTCCCATATTTTAATGTTTAATGGTAATAATTCAGTTAGTTTAGCAATAAATTATTAATATTTAACAATAGACCATACCATTTTAATATGATTAGTGATTGGATCCATATGATCTAAATGTTAATTTTGTATCATTTTTTCAAGTTCATTTTAATCTAATATTTAGAATTTAATTTCTTTCATTATAGTTTATAAATTTCTTTTATTTTTTACTTCTGCTCTTTTAATTTTATGCCAATCCTTTTCTTTAAAATCATCTCTAATTTCTGAAGATAATAATAAATTTAATAGATCAATTGCACTATCTAATAATTATAAATCAGGATTGCTATTATTTCCAATTAAACTTGTAGTAATAATTTCAAGAAGAGCATCAAGATTATGTTTAAAGAATTATTGTCTAACTATTTTTTATTTTGAATCAAGTATCTTAAATTCTCCTATTCGATCTTATGGTTATAATCTTCTTAATACTGTATCAATGATAATTAGATATACTTATTTATTCATTACTTAAGCTTATTCTTTAAAATATTAAACAGGTATTTAATCATAAAAGTGTAATACTATATTGGCAATAATGGATGCAAAAAAATGATAGACTGGACGTGAATGAGTTGTAAATCTTTTGATTCTATTCCATGCAAATTCAAATATCTTACCAAATTCTGGTGTATTTTGATGATTTTAATCTATATAAGTGGATACTAAGCTTCCTACAATTTGTAATGTAATTTCATTATCACTTTAATCTGCCAATTAACATAATAGTATGAGATTGTCTTGATTCATATTTTTGTGTAATTGATCTGGATCTATTTGATATGTTTCATAGAGTTATCTTTCAAAGTTCATGTTAATTTTAATTCAATAATTAAAACATGACATTTCTGTACCTTCAAGGAAAACTATTTTAGGGTTTTTTAATAAATTAATTAATCTAATTAATCTAATTAACAATACAATAATCTTAAATACATAATCAATATGATAATGAAGATAGAATAACATAATAATCAATAATACTATTTATATAAATAATTTTAACATTTCTCTATCATAATTTCTTATTTAAATAAATATATATATATATTATATATACAAAATATTAAAATAGCAAAATATGTTAGGAGGAAATTTAGAAATACTTATCAATTTTAATTCATTTCGAAATATTGATCTATTTGATTAAGGATATTATGCATTAAAAGTAGAAATGAGTTCAGAAAATGCAGAAGTTGTATAACCTTATCTTGTATTATCACAATCTGGAGATAAATATGAAGAGTCTATTTAAGATTCATAGTTTTGTTCAAAAGTATTTGATATTTAGTATTCTGAATAATACATTCAATTAGATAATGCTTGTTTATTTAGAATACTTTATTAAGCTCATCCAAATAAAAATACAGCAATCAAAGTTAATGTAGGTTTATTATATAGTTAAACATTGGAAGGTGATACTCCAATTTTATCAATGTAATAAGTTAGTAATTTTGAATGTATAATTAATAATGCATGTGAGGGAGTATAATAAGGAGTGGATGTTATTTTTGATAATAATCATCTATGTACAACTAGGATGTACATATATACAATGATATTGGATTATAGATACACAGGAGGAGTAAATGGATTTTAGGAGTTTTTGAAGATTAAAACAAATGATTGTAATACACTATATCTAAAATTTTAGTTGATTAAGAAGAAGTCAATCGATTTATAGGTGAATATGTAGATTCTCTTGGTTCCATATAAACAAAGTATCGTAATTTATTAATATAAATTATAAATGAATTGAAAGANTATATTGGCAATAATGGATGCAAAAAAATGATAGACTGGACGTGAATGAGTTGTAAATCTTTTGATTCTATTCCATGCAAATTCAAATATCTTACCAAATTCTGGTGTATTTTGATGATTTTAATCTATATAAGTGGATACTAAGCTTCCTACAATTTGTAATGTAATTTCATTATCACTTTAATCTGCCAATTAACATAATAGTATGAGATTGTCTTGATTCATATTTTTGTGTAATTGATCTGGATCTATTTGATATGTTTCATAGAGTTATCTTTCAAAGTTCATGTTAATTTTAATTCAATAATTAAAACATGACATTTCTGTACCTTCAAGGAAAACTATTTTAGGGTTTTTTAATAAATTAATTAATCTAATTAATCTAATTAACAATACAATAATCTTAAATACATAATCAATATGATAATGAAGATAGAATAACATAATAATCAATAATACTATTTATATAAATAATTTTAACATTTCTCTATCATAATTTCTTATTTAAATAAATATATATATATATTATATATACAAAATATTAAAATAGCAAAATATGTTAGGAGGAAATTTAGAAATACTTATCAATTTTAATTCATTTCGAAATATTGATCTATTTGATTAAGGATATTATGCATTAAAAGTAGAAATGAGTTCAGAAAATGCAGAAGTTGTATAACCTTATCTTGTATTATCACAATCTGGAGATAAATATGAAGAGTCTATTTAAGATTCATAGTTTTGTTCAAAAGTATTTGATATTTAGTATTCTGAATAATACATTCAATTAGATAATGCTTGTTTATTTAGAATACTTTATTAAGCTCATCCAAATAAAAATACAGCAATCAAAGTTAATGTAGGTTTATTATATAGTTAAACATTGGAAGGTGATACTCCAATTTTATCAATGTAATAAGTTAGTAATTTTGAATGTATAATTAATAATGCATGTGAGGGAGTATAATAAGGAGTGGATGTTATTTTTGATAATAATCATCTATGTACAACTAGGATGTACATATATACAATGATATTGGATTATAGATACACAGGAGGAGTAAATGGATTTTAGGAGTTTTTGAAGATTAAAACAAATGATTGTAATACACTATATCTAAAATTTTAGTTGATTAAGAAGAAGTCAATCGATTTATAGGTGAATATGTAGATTCTCTTGGTTCCATATAAACAAAGTATCGTAATTTATTAATATAAATTATAAATGAATTGAAAGATAAGAATATTTAAATGTAAAATTTAATGAGGATTCCAATTGTTTAGACAGCTAAATTCAAAGCTAATTTATAGACAAAAAGTTTAGGAGAAGATTGTTTAATGATAATCAATTAATTAGGATAATCATTATTTTAATTATGGAATTAATTTTAATAAGTGCTTAAATATTCAAGGAATTATCTATTAGAATGTGTAGATTAAAGATTGTTATAAAATTGTAAGAAACTTTCATCAGAATCAGTCATTTCGAATTAGGCTACTTTTGAAGAAATTTAAACATAAATATCATTACCATTACTTAAATAAAGAGAAGAGATTTGGAATCAGGCAAGAAAAAGTTCAAAAAATTAAATACCAAATATTTAATTATTAGATTAATTCTACACATTACCTATTACTTTACCTTTCTTTTTTGAAGATGTAGTTTCATAATAATAAATTATAACTTAATTTTAATAAAATTAATAAAATAGAAAACATGTTCTTGTATTAGTTCATGGATATTAAGGTACTTCAGCTGATTTATAAACTTGGAAAAGTTATTTAAAAATTAAATTCCCAAATCATTTAATAATTTAATCAGAAATTAATTAAGATGATACAGAAGATAGTATTACTGTGATGGCTTAAAGATTGGCTTAAGAAATATAGAAATAAATTAGTGATAGAACTCATTAAAAATAATAAATTTCAATATCATTTATTGGTCATTCTTTAGGAGGAGTCTTGATAAGATGTGCACTATAACATTTAATTAAATATTAAGAATGTATGCATACATTTATTAGTTTGGGTTCTCCTCATGTTGGATTAGGAATCTAATAATCTACATTAATTGATGCAGGATTATGGTTTATGAAAGCATTTAAAAAAGAAGATTAAAGAATATGTTTAAATCAAATGACTTTATGTGATGAAAAAGATATTTCAAAGACCTTTTTCTATAAATTATCCTAGAATTCTAAATTTGGATGGTTTAAGAATGTGATTTTAGCATTTTCACTCCAAGATAGTTATGTTCCATTCTCATCAGCTAGTTTAACTCGAATCAAAGAATAAGGGTAAAAAATTTCTATTTCTATTTCATAGTGAAAGAGCAAATGCTCATAACCAAATGGTAGATTAATTGTTTCAGTAAATACCATAAACTTTAATTAAAACTTCTGTATTCTTTCCCAATATGAAAACTAATCTTGACAAAATGATTGGTCGTGCAGCTCATATTGAATTTATCGACAACAGCAGCTTTGTTAGACTGTTTATTGATTATTATTATGAATATTTATTATGATTAGAAAAGAAGAAGCATTATTATTTTTTTCATTGAATTAAATCACATTTATAATTCCATTCAAAATCTATTAGAAAAGGAGACATAAATTTGGTCAATATATAATTGAACACTATAATTATTAAAATTAATTAATGAGTTAGTCTCCCATTGTCTTTACTAACAAACCCTCTAAGCCATATCCTTTAGATGATAGTGTTTGGAGATGGGGATCAGTTTTGCCAAAACTACACCAAAAAGATCTATCACCTTAAATCAAAAGTGAACCACACTACTTCAAAAATAATTAGCTTGAAGATAGTTAAACCATCAATAATTATACTGTCAGATCTGTAGTATTACCTGAAGTAAGTATTTATTATGACATTATAAGGAACCTGAATATATAGAAGTGGACTGGAATGCATTCCAACTTATCTCTTTTGATTGATTCCAGCATATTTATGAGTAAATAATGACAAATATACATATATTTTAAAAGGATAATGTCTATTTTCCCTTATTTGATTTTAATCTAATACAAATGTTTAGTTACTTACAACCAAACTCATTTGTTTTTGGATCTATCCTATCTTTAATCATCAATTACAAATTACCATAATTAACTCAACCTTATATTTAATTTAAATTTCTCATATAATCCTTCTAAAATCCCAAAATTATAATAGTAATATCTCTATCAAATACCTATAGACTATAAGTATATATTGTTAAAAGTTATTTAGATCTTTAAATTTAATTCTTTTTTCTTTTAAATTCAACTCTCACATATTCAAATTAAGAACCATTATATTTAAATGCATATATAAAAATATTATCATTTTCTCTATAAATAACTATAAACTTATTGAGGGTCATTAATGATTAATATAACAGTAATTTATTAATAAAACTTACTTATAATTATTTATATATACAATATCATATGTAATTTATAATTAATTTTATGTATTGAATTATAAAATAATGTTAATGATAGGATTCTATATTTAAAGATATTTTTATTTATATCTGGATTAATCAAATACTTTTAACAGATGTCAAAGAATATTAACTTATAGTTTATTGTTTACAATGACTCTAGTAAGAGTTTAAAAGGTTGATCCTAATTAAGATACTTTTTGAAAGCTTTGAAAAAATTGAGCTTCAATTTAGGTGATAGAGCATAAAGAATTCTGAATCTTTCTGGTAGATTAAGTTTAGATCTACCATTCAGTTTTATTTATTAAATGAATTTCTTTTTGTTTATGGAAATTGAATAAATAATTTAAGGCTTAATTCTTATTGTGAGATATTATAAGATTTTATTTTTATGATTGACGATAATTAATTAATTAATCATTTAAGGATAAAAATATATTAATTCTCATATTTTATGAAGGGTATAAAATAGAAATGTTATTATTTAAAAAAATACCAGGATTTTGGTTATTAAATGGGATTTGAATATGAAAGTATGTTAGAATTAAATGAATACTAAATTAGAGACTATACCTGTACTTTAGGAGAAATGTAAATTTCATTAAAATGAATAAGCTAATTTAATTTGTCTTACAGCATCATGTTTAAATTAAGGATTTTTCTGTTTTTAATGTAAGAATCATCATGAAGGTCATAATGTAATATAGGGAATAGAATTCTTTGACTCATTAAAATAATTAGTATAATATGATGGTTCATAGAAATCATCAAATAATGTGAATTAAGTGTCAGCGAGAATAGTAACAGCTATGCTGACAACAATTGATGAATTAGAAGCATTAAATTAATACTTTTCTGAAACACTTGGATAGATTAGATTATAATTTGAGAAATATTGTCAAATATCAAATGATGTGAATGTGATAAATAATTTTTTGATTTTCTCTTAAAAAGAAACAATAGAACCTTAATAATTCAAGGATAAATTTGAAGAATGTTTAAAAAG
The DNA here is from genome assembly GCA_905182975.1 of Paramecium primaurelia. Classification (NCBI taxonomy): domain Eukaryota; phylum Ciliophora; class Oligohymenophorea; order Peniculida; family Parameciidae; genus Paramecium; species Paramecium primaurelia. The sequence continues at coordinate 242,292 of CAJJDM010000090.1, forward strand.
ACTCTGTCTTAAATTATAAAAATTACACATAAAATCTACAGTAACATGTTAATCTAATTCATTATTTTTACCAGATGAGAGATTATTTTAAGAATATTTGGAACCTCTAATATCAACATTAAAAGGAATAAAATTATAGGCTGAATCTAGTTTTACTAAACCACTTTATTATAATAAATTAGATTTGAATTTTAAAAATGGATTAATGCCTATAGTCAATTCATTTTTTGAACCTGTTATATTTGAGACAGATTAACCAAAGGAGGAAGATAAAGTGTTGGAGAGGTTATGGATAGATAAGAATGAAACAATGAGGAAAATGTTGATGATGAAATAGCGTACAAAGGAAGAATAAGTAATTGAAGATGAACCATATTCATATGGTAATGGAAGATTGGAAAAAGTATTTGCTGTAGCTGGATCTAAAGTTTGGTTTTTAGATTTCATTTATAGTAAATTTAAACCAACTTCTAAACATTCAAAAATTGAACCCAAATAGGCATGTATAATATGTAAATGTCATCAGAAATTTGCTAGAATTAATGAATTTTTGAATTGTAAATATGGGGATCTATATGGACCATATCATTTAGAGGCTAGATTATTGGATAATTTCAAGATGGCTTTTGATAAGAGAACTAATAAGGAGTACTTGATTGATAGAGGAGGTCTTTATTTTCATGATCTTTGTGTATATTGGTCATCATTGGTTGAATATGATGAGAAGAAAGGAACTATAGATTTTGAATCTTTATAAGAAGCAGTTAAAATATCATAAGAAACATATTGTTATTTATGTAAAAGGAAAGGACCTACATTGAAATGTAATAATGAAAATTGTTAGATTTGGATACATTATTATTGTTGGAAGGAATTAGAACCATCTTAATAATACTTGGATAATTAGAAATTTAGAATGTTATGTTATTAACATGTACCAGCTAAATATCGTAAACCATTATGGGCTTCTTAGAATTTATTATTAGATGATTAATAATTGGAGAAAAAGGAATTTAAGGAATTTAGATAAAGTTAATTTGTTAAATTTACATATTAAGAAGCAGGATAATCAAGATATATATAGAAATTAGAATAATAGGCTACAAAATAATAATTTGAGGAATGATTTATATTTAATTAGTATTAATTATCATACTTCATTTGCATTTGCATGAATTTTTGTTGTTATAATTCTATTTTCTGAATTGAGAAAATCTCCTTCTATATTTAAACCCAAATGAAATAAAGCTTTTGGATAAAAATAAGTAAGAACAAATCCTCCAAAGAAACATATTGGAATAGTTTAGAAAAATATTACTGCTGATAAATGTTCAGTAACTATAAAAAATACGAATGGTTCTACTATCAATAGTAATACTAACAAAAGTACAACTCTATATAATTTTAATTTCCATTTTAATTTTGCAAAGTTCTAACTAAACTTACTTTCATCATATGTGCCTCCACATAATTTAGTACCTAATAGAATAAAGAATATGAAAAGTATTTAAAAACTATTATTGAAACAATTATTTTAAAGTACAGATGCACTCTTAAATTTATAAGGATTTATTTATGATGTACATTTTCTTAACATAGCATCTAACCATAATTAAATTTCTGCATTATTGATTAGAATTTCATTACTATTCAATCTATAAAAAAGATAAGAAATCATGCTCCAAATAAATGTTACTAATATTGAAATATATATAACTCTTCTTCCTATTCCAGGTCCTCCTGTTACTAAACATGTTTTAAAATAGTTTAATAATCTTTCATGAATATAAGTCATATAATTAATCATAATATAACCTGAATAAATCCAACCCAATAAAACTTAACCATAAGTATGTGCACCAAAAAATATTCTTGAAAATCCAGTTATCAATGTCCAAATGATAATTATTGTTATTATTATTACTCTAAGTAATTTTGGATATTTTAAACTAATTTAGATTTATAAAGTACTTTTCTTAATCTCGCCAAATTGCTGGAAATAGTATACATGGTAACAAAAAACACATTAATGAAGATTACATAGCATGACCAGATGGTTTACCAAATTCTTTATTACATTAAAGTCCTTTTATGTCTTCTTCAGTCCAAAATGGTCTAGGCTAATGATATATGTTTTTGAGTAGAGAATTAAATGAAATAATGAACATAATCATGCAACCATATAATATAGCCCCTAATTTATTTTCTTTGAACATGAATACAAGTAAGGCAATACCTGGAAAAATGTTCAGCCAATTAGAAAAAAATGTCATTATTTCTTATTCTCCTTTAAATTCCTTATTCTATAAGTAAATTGTCAATTTGGTATTAGATTCCCACATTAATTCATTAAGAATAATGTCAAGTATTATATAAATACCTAAAAATAGAGTAGAAAGTATAAAAGTTCGCATTTTATTAAAATTACTGGGTGTATTTATAAAAAAGGTTATATTTATATATATATATATTAATATCAAGAACTCTTGGCTTACAATTCAAAAGACATTCTATTAAGTAGCAAATTAGAATACCCATCTGGAGCAGATTATTCATAATATATTATTTATAAGAAATCACCAGGCACAGAAATCTTTAAATAATATAATATTTTAGAGTACACAACAGTTATAATTAATCCCCCTAATATTGACACTGGAATAATCTAAATTATAAATTCCATTACTTAACCAAATGCTTATGCATATACTGAATTAAATTCAATCAAGAAAAAAGGAATCAATAGAGCAATCAAGATAATCAATATAAATATTCTTAATGTTTTCTACCATAAATATAGTGATTTATAATGATATCTGAATTGATTCTCTAAATATATTCCTTTACTAAGTTTTATTCCAATTACAAAGCTCACCATAATCCAAATATACAAACTCATACTAAAGCATATATTTTATAAAACTAAAGGACTATCAATTGTGTATAATGTTGTTTAATTCTCACACTTTTCATAGACTGCAGTCATCCATAACGTAGCTTCTGCTGGACTTATGAATACATATCTATTTAATTCTAGAAATATAATAGCAACACAGGTCCAACTGAATGCAATCAAACCAATAATTTATATTACTCTAATTGAAATACCTTTATGTCCCATTTACAAACATTCTGTTAAATAAGTCATGATTTTATCATGTATATAAATCATATAAATTATAGAAATATATGCTTGATAAACCCAACCTAGAATAATTTAACCAAATGAATGAACTCCCATAAATACTCTTGAAAATCCAGTCATAAAGGTCCAAAAAGTAATAATAAATATAACTATTACCCTAATATATAATGGATACTTGTAACTATGGTTATTAATTTTATTACTTCGGTTGATCTTTCCAAATTGCTGGAAATAATATACATGGTAATAGGAAACACATTGCTGATGAAGACATAGCATGACCTGAAGGTTTTCCAAATTCTTTATTGCATTCATAAGGCTCTATCTCTTAAACTATAAAATATGGTCTTGCTTAATGATATAGATTTTTCAAAAAAGAATTTGAAGCTGCTGAAAATAAAATCATCCAACCATATAATAATGCTCCTAATTTATTATCCAATACTAAAAAAGCTATTCCTGCTATGCTTGGAAGTAAAAAGAGAGAATATGAGAAAACTAAGAACATGTCTTTTTCGCCAGGAAATTAGTTTTATTGCAAATATAATGTCAAACTAGTGTTTGCATCCCACATTTCCTAATTGAATATAAGATCAATTGCAATGTATAAAAACAATGCAATTGTTGCAATAATAAATAATTTCATAAATTTATTATTATTATATATAATAATGTTTTCATTTAGAGATGGAAATAAATTTGAAATAATTTTATAATAAAATATAATAATTGTAATTTAGAATATACAATTGCTATTAGTAATATCTTTAATGTGTTAGTAATAATATTTATCATAAAATTAATGAGAAACTTTAATCATGTATCATTGTATGCTTTCACAGCGAGAGCTATTCATAGTCAAGTGGCTATCATAGGAGGTGGAACTGCAGGATTGAATGTTTCTGCATAATTAGTGAGAGATGGTCACTATATCCCATAACAGATTCGTGTGTTTGAACCATATAAGATGCATGCCTATCAAACAGGATGGACTTTGGTTGGTAGATAATGATTATCTAATCAAGGTGGTGGTATGTGTAAAGCTGATTAAACAATGAAGCCTATGGAAAAGGTTCTACCTAAAAATGTTTGTCTGAGTGATTGTCCAGTTGTGAAAATTGATCCAGAATAGAATACAATAGTGACAATGGATGGATAGAAATACACATATGATTAATTGATAGTGGCAAGTGGAGTGCAACGTGATTATGCATCCATTAAAGGTATAAATTTATACATTATTTAGGTGCTTTGGAGTATTTGAATAATCCAGAAGCACCAGTAGGAAGTATATACTATTATAGATATGCTCAGAAGATTGATAAAATGATTAAAGAATTTGAAGGGGGAAAACTAATATTTTCAGAACCACCTACAAAATGTGAGGGAATTCCATCAAATATTGTGTTCTTAACTCATGAAAGATTATCAGCCAGAGGAGTCAAATGTGACTTCCATGTATACAAAGCCAATGATTCTATATTTGGCATACCAAAATATTCATAAATACTTGGAGAATTGGCACATGAGAAAGGATTACATTGTCATCTAAAAAAAAGATTAATTGAAGTTCAAGATCATAAAGTCATCTTTGAGGATGTTGAAACTAAACAATAATATACATCCGATTATGATTTCTTACATATTGTGCCACCTTAAGTAATATATGCATTTAATATCTTATTAAGAAACCAGCTGCATTCATTGCTGAAAGTGGATTGGGTGATTCAGATGGATATGTTAATGTTCATCCTAATACACTTTAACATGTACGTTATGCAAATGTCTGGGCCTTAGGAGATTGTTCTTCACTTCCAACATCCAAAACTGCTGCTGCTGTGATGGCTTAGACTCCTGTTCTTATTAAAAATTTGATCAGAACTTGGAAGTTGAAATAGCCACCTCTACCAGATTATGAAGGTATTAAAATTTAAGATGGTGTCAAGGTTATACCTCTTGTCCTGTTTATACATCAAATAAGAAAGTGTTGCTTGCCGAATTTAAGTACAACAAATAATTAGATGAAACATTCCCAGTCTTTTAATCATCTGATAGTAAAGTCATGTACTTGATGAAGAAACATTTCTTCCCATTTGCTTATTGGCAATTGATGGTTAGAGGTCTTTGGGGAGGTAGAGATGGAATAAGATTATTCAAAGGAGTCTGAAAAATATCCTCATATACAATATATATAATATTAAAATAATTACATAGTCTTTTATCAAGAGTTAGTATAGGTATAAAACAATAAGCTCATAAATTTAATTCATAATATAATATATATTTAAATAAATATTTAATTTATGAAATAATAAAACTTTATTAAACCTTTCCCTGCTTTTAATACCTTTATAAATGTTTTAATGGCTTCTGGACCTATCTTATTGCCAATGAGCTCTGCAAAAGTGGGTTATGGTTATGCCTCCATATCGCTTACAATTTGTTGTCTCATTAGTATAATAGCATGCGATTTCATTGTGGAGGTAGCTGAATAATCTGTATTTAGACTAGGCTCTCTATTTAGCTGATCAAATTGATAAAGAGACTGATTTGATGAGTAGATTGAATATTTAGGCAACTCATACCGTTTCTGATTCGACAGAAGAAATATCGTCATCTTAACCAATGGAATCGAAATATGCTTTGTAAAGTCAATTTGAATATGGATCTATGGCTAAATTGTTTTATGGAAAATGGGCTGAATACTTTACAGTATCAATTATTGTGATCTATTTATATGGAGCAGTAGTAGCAAAAGGAGTGATGGTTGGAAATTCCTTATCGTAATCATCTATATATTAATATTCACAATAGTTCAGTTTTTAAAGGTATCACCCTTGTTGAATAATATTGGTTTTGGATAGTCACATTTTTTGTACTTTGTGGAATACTTTCGTTCAAAGATGTTGCTAGCATTTAAATAGTCTAAACAATTGTTGCCTTAGCTCGTTATTTAACAATTCTTTCCATGCTTATAGGATCTATCCAATAAATGAGTACTTAAAAAGAAATTTAAGAGATGTAATGGTTCAATATTGATGCATTACCATAAATGATTTCAACTGCAATTTTTGCATTTTTGATGCATCATTCATCACCTGGTATGTTAAGACCAGTTAGACCAACTTCAGCTATTAGAAAGATAATCTTTATCAGCTTTATATTTGGTTTATTCACTTTTCTATTTGTATGTTTGACTGCCATATTGGCATTTCCATTAAAAGATCTTGCAGCAGCCAGCTTTTATAATTAACTATTTAATTAAGGTAGTTTGAAATGGGCTTATTATATTATAAGCTTTTATATGTTTTTAAATATAGCAGCATTACCTGTATTAACTATTACAATTAGAAAAAATCTAATGAAATTAGTTGTTCCTCATTTAGTTCCTAAAGATAATCTAAAAATTACTTTACCAAGTGCTATATTCACTTTACTTATTGTTGTACCTTGTGCATTACTTGCCATTGGTAACTCACTTTAATATAAACTAAGTGCTTAAAGATGACATTGAAATTATAGTTGGTCTAACAGGAGGAGTATGTGGAGTATTCATTTTATTGACCATTCCAGCTGCTTTAGTATTACAAGGTCGTAAAAAACATAATGTCAAATACTCAGATAATCCATACATTTCCAAATTCTAACATCCTTTCTGGATTTGGGCATTGATTGTACTTGGTTGTGTGTTTGTGCCATACAATCTCTACATGCAAATTAAAAAGATCATTGATCATTATGGTTGATCACATTATTTGTCCCATAAATATATTAAGATATATATTATGATATTTTACATAAAATTATAATAATACTCAATATTTTAAAGCTTGATTCAATTGATTTTAAGTTTCCTTATAAAGTTATTCGAAGTTTACTTATTCCAATATTAATAACATTGCTATTCCTCTCAGATTATGAGCTAAGAATCCCCCATAACCCCAACTAAAATTCCATTCTTTCATATTAAATTTCAATTTCTCCCATAAATTCTATTTTTTTGATGCTTCTTATTAAAACAAAATTGATTTCACCTATAAACGACGTCTCACACTATCAATTGGATATATTAATGCATATGATCCCAAATATGCTAATTATTAATTATAAGGTGTAATTCCCTCTAAAAGTTAATTCAATCCCACTATACCATAAGCAAATAACAATGTCTATACACATCCAACTGTAAATCCTGAATATAATCCCTTAAAAAATCCACTTTCTATTTTAATATTAAATCTAGTCTCTTCAAAACCTACATACATTCTTTTCTATCCAGGAATTTAAATTTCAGTTGCTTATCTTACTCTTATTGTATCAAAAGGATATGAGAATATAGAAGTAGTAATACCACAAAGTGTTGCACTAAGTCCCATTGATAAAAGCTTGAAATTCAATTTATTTATATACATCTTTGTCATAAGTGACTTATTTGATATTTTGATAGAAAACATATTATGCATATACTTAAGGTAACCACATGTAAATTGCTGTTAAATTTGATCTAAATAATCCTTTTGGTCCCTCATTTGAAATTGTTTTCTTAAGAAATTAATAAAAATTAGTCATCTTCTCTTTGGAACTTAAAGTAAGAATATCTTAGGTCTGTCTTATTAATTTATATCTTTCTAATGGAGCTAAGAGTGTTTTTATTATGGATGTACTAACAAACCCTTGAATATATTCCTCCATAAATAAAATGCAATATTAATAATTTTATTAATTTACTCATTTAACAATCTTAACTTAATCTTTATGAAATTTGCAATACAATTTATTTTTAAAAACTAAGAATATCCATACTTCTATTTAAGAATATAATTCTATTTTATTATTATTTCGATAAGTATTAATAGTCAATATATTTATTAATTATGCTAAAAAATACTTAACAAAAAAAATTACCATTGTAGAAATATCTAAGTAGATTTCGTATATGCACTCTTATCCTTCTCCTGAATATATTCATAATTGCATTAATAGTCCCACTAATTCTGGGAGTTTACCAAATCAACACAAATCTAGTCTATCATTATTTTGAAGAATCTGCAATGATGGCATTCATAAATCAGAATAATAGAAGTTTAAATTCTATTATGAATTCTTAAGTGGCTTAATTAAAGAGTATGATGAATAGAAGTTTATTTATTGTTTATAATTTAGCTGAGAGAACGTTGAATAGCTTATAAAAAATGTATCTTCTTGGTTAACATTATAATTTTACTATAAATCAAAATCCAGATATTTGTCATGCTTAATTTGAAGATGAAGATTAATTCGAATATAACTATGAAGGCTATTGTGTCAATATATATGATATAGAATTCAAAGAATATAAGAATTTACCTGAATATGAATACTTTTAGAGGGATTATAAATTTGTATCCCTTTTGAATGAATGCATAATGTAGTTAGATCCTACTCAATTATTTTTACCAGATAATATTTATTTTAGTAAGATTGACAGAGAATTTACAGCTTGGTGGCCTTAATGGAATAGAATATAGGATTATCATCCTTCTTAAAGAACATGGTATATCTAACATTTAGAGAATTATGAATTAAATCCTAATCAAAGTTGTTTCTAATCTGATATGTATCAATTTTTTGCTGAATATCCTGTAATGGCAATAACTACTACTTGTAGTTTAAAAGATGAAAATCATAAATTAATAGCTATATTGGCTTCAGATTAATAATTACTTGGTAAATATTACAAACATCCAAGATTAAATGTGATGATTGTAAATGTAGATGGATTATTAGTAATTAGTACAATGGAAAATCAATTAATAGCAAATTCAACTGAACTTGGGTATTTTTATGAATAAAATGTAACTGGTTTCAATAAAGAAGATTGGTATTAAATAGTTAACTTTGTCTAAAATAATTCTTTTTAATCAAATTGTCAATATTTTTCAAATCTTAATGATATATTGTGTCGTCATAATTCATTATTGAAATAGGATGTTTTCTTCTAAGTATAAAACTTAACAAAACCAAATTTTATATTCATATTGTAAATTATTATTTTATAATTTTGTTAGATTCTTTAATTTGACTGATGAAATTTAATAATTGATTGATTAATAAGAAATTATATAAGAAATAAATAGAGAGTAATATTTTAATATCCTAATATTGATATCAATAGCTTTAACTATTGTAATGATTCAATTAATCTGTGTTTAAATAATCTTCCTTCCACTAAATGATTTAATTAAGCATTCTAGAGCTTATCTTAGATCTAACTCTCATAGACTTCTTTTCAGATAAAAAGAATTCTACTTATATAATTTTTATATTGATGGCTATTCAAGCAGTATTTATATTATTAATTTTAGATAATATTTTATTAGGTTTAAAGTTGGCATATAAATAAATCTATCATAGAATAAGTAAATAAAATTTTAAGAAATGTGATTAATGTTAGATTATATAGAAATTTTAGTATCCATTAAATAAAATAAAATCAAAATGTCATTTAAATAAATAAATGGATTTTGAATACTCTATTAAATTAACAGATTATCAAATAAGAAAATAAATAGTTTAGCCTTGTTTAATCAAGTCTTTTGATTATTGAAAATAAATCTATTACTATTAATATTGAATATAAAAATTTTAAGATTTATATATATTAGAATAATCTATAAAAAATAAGTAAATTCTTAAGATTAAAAGAACATATAAAGAATAAATTAAATCATTTTATGTTTTTTTAGATCTGCTTAATTTATTTATATAGATTAGTATATATCTCCAGATTCTCTTAATGTAATTAATCTATGTTCTCAACTATATTCTAAATATTTTCATTAGGATTAGTATGTCTTAAATTACTTGAGACAGTAGGTTATGCGACTCTTTGTACAATTTTCTTATCTTTTTCAGACAGTTGAAATTTTAATGAGAATGTATCAGTTTCTTAAAATTATAATTTGAGTGATTCCATAAATACTCTATCTCTAATTTTCTTTTCTTCAATACGATTAAGAATGAAACGATCAGCTTCATTTAATTCTTTACCTAATTTACGAACAATTAAGTTATCTCTTGTCATTTAAATAGCATCCATTAAACGATTGACATTACGATCACTCCATAGATCTACTACTCCCATTGAACCATCATTTGCAGCATCACCAAATACATCTCTAACTTTTTTAATTAAAGGTTGTAAATAGTAATTATTTTTCTTTTCATGAGTTCTAAATCCAAATTTAAGAAAAGTCAATCTTTTATTCTTAGATTATTTATTAGCCACACCAAATGTTTAATCACGTTTTACTTAAATTTCTGTTTTAGGAATTTCACGCATTTATTTGTATGTTAAGAGACCTCTCAAATGCCCTAAAGCAAAACTAGACTTTACATTTTCTTTAAGAATATCAATATTAGGTAAGAGAGAAGGTTCACTCTTTTATTTTGGTTTGTGTTGTTATGAAGATCTAGATAATTATTTCATTTTAAATATATTAGAAATGAATTTAAGCATCTCTATATTGTTAGGATAATTAATGTTAAGGAACATAATTAATATCATATAAGAGGGTTAATTAGAGTCTAAAGATATAATAACAATGACATTAAATTCATGTGCAGCTATTTTTATTTTGATAAGCTACTTTGTGAATTACCATCTTACAAATCAAAGACTTTTTTTATTAATGATCATATAGATCATAGTAGTATTGCATTTTGAAATTTCATTTTATGAAAATCATGAATATTCATCCTTTAGCACAATCGTATACCTCATTTCACTCTAATAATATCTCTATAAATAAAAAGATTGTTTTCATTATTTAAGTCATAGTGTATTGATTTATGCTGTTACAAGATCCTTGGTACAAAAATTTAATGATATTGCAATTTGGGAGTTTATTCTTATTTTATTATGGCAACCATTCAATCATTATTTATTACATTTGCTAAGACGAAAGAAATATCAAAAAAAGGAAGAGTTAAATTCATAAGTCTAATTCCATACTCTATCAACACCATAAGCATAACATACAGAAAGACCAGAAGAGTAGCCTACTACTAAAGTCAATCTTGCAGAAGATTTTTTTGATTGTATTCCAGAGGGATTAGTTATTTTAGATGAATTTTATAAGATCATTAGACATAATTCAAAAATCTTACATTATTTGAATATAACAGATTCATTTTTAATTCCATAAGCTTTAGATGGATTATTTAAAATGTAAATGTTTTAATTTAATTTAGTGCTTAAAAAAATAGAAGTCCTTAAAAAGAGAAAAAGAAACCAATTCCATTAAAATAAATTAAATAAAGAATGGATGTATAGTCTTATTATACTAGTTCTTTAGCAACTTCATTAAAAAAATAATTTTGGATGTCTGATAAAGAATAACATAATTTTGGTTTGCAAAAAGGAGATTCCATTACTTATCCTTTTCTATAATCTATTCTTAATGATTTTAAGTTATAAAATTTGAATGAGAATATGACAATAACTTCTGAATGTAGTAGTATAGTAAAATACTAAATATTACAAGAAACATAAATTAAATAAAGACATCTTTAAATTAAAATATATGATATTAAAATGACATCATATTAAAATACTCCTTTATTTTTATTTATTGTTGAAAATATCACAAATAAGGAATAACTTAAATTATTAACAAATAGATTTAAATTTTAATAAGCATTATTAAATTCATTTAGTCATGAATTAAGAACTCCTCTTAATTGTACTTTAACTTTATTATAAGCACTCAAAAATAAATTGAAAAATGATGATATTAATAATGAATATTTAAATCCTTCTATAGTATCAAGTTAACGATTACTATATTAAATAAATGATATTCTTGATTATGCTCAATTAGAATGTCAAGATTTTTAAATAAATATTACTGAATTTAGAGTTGGTGAAGTATTTTAAACCTTAAAAGATTTTTTTGAATAAGAATGTAAATAGAAATAAATTGAATTAATTATTGAAAATGATTGTTTAATATCTATAAGAAGTGATAAAGATAGAATTACTTAGGTTTTAATAAATTTAATTAATAATTCTATTAAATTCACATCTTAAGGAGGTAGAATAGTAATCAATTTAAAAAAGAGAGATAATATGTATTAATTTACTGTATGGGATAATGGTAAAGGGATCTCTAATATTACTTTAGCTAATATTTTTGAATCATAAAAAAATATGAATGCTAGTATAAAATTTGCAGAAACTACATCAAATTCAAATAAATTAGGACTAGGATTAAAAGTTAGTAGAGGTATTGTAAGATATCTATGTTAAAATGGAGATTTAGTAATTAAAAGTTAAAAGGATAATTATACATCAATTAATTTTTTTGTTGAAGATTAAATTATAAAAGTAAATGAAGATATTACTGAATAAGAATCAATAATGAGATTTGGAAGTAAACATACTGTTTAAAAATGTGAATGTCCATAAGTATTGATTGTAGATGATATACCATTTAATCATATTGCAATGATTGCCATATTGACTAATTTTGGAATAAAATCAGAAAGTGCTTATGATGGAACATAAGCAATAGAAAAAGTTATTCTTAGATTAAAAAATAAGGAATGTTGTAAAACATATAGAATAATATTTATGGATATTGAAATGCCTGGCAAAAATGGATTTTAAACATCAGCAGAAGTAACAATTATGTGATTCATAGATAGTAGAAATTTTGAAGTAATCAAATTGCCAATCAGTCATAGTAATGTGTTCTGCATATACAGGAGAAGCAAATGTTGAATAGGCTAGACAATGTGGAATGAAAGAAATAATTCCTAAACCAATTGCTTACAATAACCTATAACTATTAATATCGAAATATTTTTAATCATTATCTTGAATTTTACTAATATTTATTTTTAGTAATAAGATTATATATCAAATATCTTAATTTTCATCTTAATCTGCTTGACTAGTACTTTCTTAATTTTTACCTATATCATTAGTCTCCTTTTAACTAGATCTTTCATTTATCTCACTCCCTTTACTATTCTCATCTTATTCCACTTAACTATTATTATTATTACAAATATCCTGTGCTTTTGAATCTTTATATTCATTTTCATGAATTTATTCATCAAAATTATTTAAATCATCTTAAACTATCTAAATATTTTATTTATTCTTCTTCTAATCTGATTATTATTCTTCTGTAGGCATCTCTATATCTTCTTATATTGTTTCTTATTTCTTTGCTCTGCTATACATCATAAATCTTCTTTCTCTTTAACTAATAAACCCTTAAGATGTTCTCTATTGATTATCAGTACTATTTGATCTAGAATTCCTTTGACTTCTAAGTTATCTCTATTGATTTATTCTTTATAATTCATGTAAAGCTTATTATTCGAGATGTTTGGCACTCTTAATATCTATTTTCAATTGTAAAGGAGGCATCAATTTCCTAGCTGGATCAAATAATTTATGTAACATATAAAAAGACATAGTTTTCTTTTCAATTATTTAAACCTTAAAATATATTTAAAAACTCTACTTCTCTAAAGAATTCATATATTTCTATATTGGAAGCCCTAGAGTTTGTATCTAATAGTGCTGATAATGAATTAATTAATTATCTTTGAAATTGTCTTAATTCACAGTAAAGATTGCAAGCTAATTTTTTGAGAAGAAAGTCATGTGGAAAATTAGATAATGCAGTTTTTAATTAAGGAACAAGTGATAATCCATGATTTACTAAATTTTCTAATTTAAAACATTCAACAACCAAACTTCTATAAATTATTCACTTATACTTAGTTTATTATATTTATTTTCGAGGATGATTATTTCGATATGCCTTTATTTCTTATACATTTAATGCTAACTTCTAAAGATATTATAGAAATGGAATTTATAGATTATCAAGTAACCAAACTTCATTTGTTATTTACTTGAAAACAAAGGTTTCTGGTTTAGATGTAGGTCTACTTTACTATCTATATTACTTTTCGAAATATGTAAAATTAATCCTTGAAAATTGTTATGCAAACTCCTCACTTATATTTAATATCTAGTGGATTGTGATTAACATTTTCATCTTTACTGTATAAGGTTATAAATCTTCTTCTTAATAAACCTTGAAAAAATCTATAATATTTTATTCATCAGTTAGAAATGGAATTAGAATTTCCACATCTTCTTATTTATAAACAAAGTTATCTTTTGCTAAACTAGATTTTGTTAAAAAGCTTTAGAACTCTGACTAACCCTAAAATAGCTTCTTGAATTTCTTTATCATATTTATAATTATACAATTACCAAAAATAATCAAGAGAGTTTTACTTCTAATTTATATATTTATTTTATTAAATAACACTAATCATTATTTATAAAGATACAGAATTATTAACAATTTAATCTTATCTCATAATTCATATATCAATCTGAGTCTTCTTTAATTTGATGCATAATTAATTTTTTCTCTTCTTATACCATTCCTGGATGTATAGTTTAAAGTAATTTATAATATTCATTTGTCTCATCTAAAAAGTCATCATATTCTTTTTTGCTCATTTAATTACGAGGACATTTACTTTTCTATTTTTTTATTTTCTTTCTTGCCATTTATATTTAAATTATAATATACTCAATCAATAAGAATAATAATACTAATCTAATTATAATATATCTTAATATTTTTACATTAATATAAAGATTTCATCATTTTCTTATTAACTATAATTATTAATCCATAAAAATAATAAAATCAAATAAATCTTTTACTGTTACAAAATAGATTATTATTACTCATTATTTAGTTAGGAGGCAAAGAATGATTTTCAAGCATGTCTTTTTCTATATTAAGATCATCAATCATATCTGAAAATATCTTTCTTCTCTTAAATTTCATTAACTATAGATATTCATAATTTTATAAATTGAAATAATTAGTTTATTCTAGAATCTTTTCTGTTTTTGAATTACATTAATACAACCAATTAAATAGTTGATTTTATGATTAAAATAAAGGTGAAGCATAATTATTTATATCATATATTAAATTGCTACTAAGTTTCAGTCTTAAATCATTTATTTATGAAATATTGTTAATTTTTAAATCTCTATTTAAATTATATGAAGAACATATCATTTTTTATCTTAAAATAATTTGTAGAGCTTTACTTATTTCTTATTTATTTTAATCTGCTATAAATAATTACAACTCCTTTAAATATTTATCTAAAAATATAAATAATTTTTATGATACTTCTCAATTCAGTTTTAAAATTTTAAAATTAATATTCATTTAAAATTAAAAGTACATTATTAGTAATTTATGTTTTTAATTCAACTTTTTTTTGTTTAAACTTAAATTTTAAAAAGTTAACTTAATTTTTATATTTAATTCTTTCAGATACAGGTAATAATTCATTTTATAATATGTTTTTCAGTTTTTAAATAGTTATTTCTAAATTTCCACTTCTTAATAATTTTAATATCTCTGGTAATTCATCTTAGAAATCTATTTCATTAATTAATTCAACATTTTTTTTAATGGTTTAGCTACTTTCATTAAAACAATTAGATTTTTAGAATATAGGAGCTGATTCAGCAACAGTATCTCTAACAGAGCACTCACTACCAACCTAAAGACTATTTTCATTATAACTTTCCATATCATCAATATCTTCTATTTCTTCTTAATCTATATGCTTTTAAACCATATTCTAATGTCTCTATACCATATTTTTTTCAATTTGATTTTTCATTTGATATACATTTCTAATATCTATATCTTATATACTTTTCTTGTTATTCCAATAAGGATTTCTCTCTTAAAATATTTGTATAAATATATCTCTTTTCAATTTTTCTAGTATTTTTAATAAACACTAAACTTTATGTTGCAAAATATTTTGGTAATTTATTAAATTTATTAATAGCAAAAAAATCAGAATTAATGGCTAATAAAAATTCTATTATTTCTAAATTTCCTATACTCATTGCAGTATGACACAAACTTTAACCATTATTACTAGAAAGATGATTAAAATCAAACAATTATCCTTTTTTAATATTATTTCTTTTAATTTGATTGTATTCATATCCAAATTTAATAGCTTTTATTTATTATTTTTTAATAGCAACATCCAAAGGAGTACTTCCTTCATAATTCTCAATATTAGGTTCAGCTCCATATTAAAGAATAATATTAGCAAATTCAGTACTATTTTCATGTTTATCAAAATTCATCATTAATTAATGTAATGGAGTATTTCCATCCATATTTCTATGCATTAACAAAGCTTCCTAAAATAATTATATATAAATTGCAAACTTGATTATTATGAGATGCTAAAATGAATCTCAAATTTTAGATATCAGCTCTTTAACTTATTTGATGAATAGCATTTATTGAAAAATTTGCTCCAAATGATTTTAGGATGCTTACTGATCTTTTTTATTATAAATACTTAACCTTAATTTCCCATCTAAATAACATACTGTTAAAGGAGTGTTGTTATCAAAATCTGTTTTATTAATATCTTATGGTATAATTTAATATAATCCATACAAAGCTCCAATATCATCATTTAATCCTGCTTAACAAAATAGATTTCTTTCTTTATAATCAGTACCAGAAAAGTTTTATTCATTAACACTTAATAATTTCACAAAATCTAAAAAATTTAATTTATTATGTTTCAATGCATTCATTAATTTTTATTAAATTGAAGAATATTTAACAAAGTTCAATTTCAAAGGTAAAGGAGGTTTACAGTATTTAAACCAATCAAATTCTAATTGATTCATATTTTTTATTGCCCTATCAAAATTCTTTGGTAATTAAGTGATTGGATTCATTTAGATACACAAAACTTCTAATGGATATATATATGGTTGATCTAAATTATTGCTTGAAATATTCAATTATCTTAAACTCTTAATATGGAAATTTAAACTATGTAATTGATTTTATGATAAATCTAATATCTCTAAAAACTTTAATGACTCTAAAAAATTGGGAATATAAGTTAATAAATTTGAGCCCATATACAATTTTTAAAGATTCACCATTTATCTACAAGTATTATAATAGATTTACTTAATATCTTCTGGAATTTAAGTTAAATTACATCTTGTTAAATCGAGTAGTTTTAGGTTCAAATATTTATTAAACGATATATGAGTATTACTTAATCCTTTCCCTTGTGCTTCTAATTTCTCATCTGTAAATAAATATTCTTATATCTATAATATTTTATTATTTCAATACTGTTTCAGCTGGTGCTTTCAAGTCAAGAGGTTAATTGATGTTTAAATTTGAAAATTGAATTTTATCTTCTAAAGTCTTTTAATTCAAAATTGCTAGATTTATCCCTCTTTAATGTTCATCAAATTCTGATTCATTATACATATCACTTTGAGAACTTTCTACATATTGTAAAGTTTAATTCATTTAATAATAAAAACAAAGTATTTTATTAATAAAATTTATCAAAATTGAATCACTTTTAACTTCTCTATTATCTCTAACATTTGTATCATAAGATAATTCTAAATTTTTGTTTCTTTAATCCATCCTCATAGTATATAAATATAAATTATGAGAACTAATAAAAAAATTAAATTAATATCCTCTCCCAGTAATAGTATTCTTAAAATATAAACTTATCACTTATAATCTGATTATATGATCTAATAAATAATTTTGAAAGCTGCTTGATTTATTAATTTCAAATCCACAAATTATTATTTTCAATAATAACTCTATATTTATTCATAAGTCTTGAAACTTAACTGATAATCATAACTGAACATAGAATTATTCTTTAAATATCTCCTAATTTATTAAAAGGTCAAATATTCATATAAAACATTCACAAATCCTTTAACAGAAGAATTTTAACCATTAGATTATAATGCTATATTAGCTAAAATATAGTTCCCTCAAATATATGAAAGCTCTTATAACTAATATACAAATTTAGCTTATTTAATAATAGGATTAAATTGAGAGATTGCAATTTGGCTTTGTATTAGTATTAGAAAAAAAAATACATATAATGTTTCAGAACAATGATTCCATTACTCTTGAGCTTATTTTCTTAAGTTTGATCATTTTGTCATGTTTGGGATATACTATAGGTAGAGGATCATTATTTAATTATGAAAAATCTATTAATGGGAGGAAAGATTGATGATGTTGAGGCTGGGTAGTTTTTTTACTATATAACATCATTAGACGTTGTTTATTTTAGATTTAACATCTTTTGTTTGTAACTTTTTTAAATTCTTTGTTTTCTTTTTATTTCATTACGTCAAGTTCTAAATATTGCATACTCATCGTTGGAGGATCAAGAGTTGATAACCTTCGTTTAACATCACCTATTTAGGTTGGCTAAGAGTTTTCACTGTTTAGAGTTCTATGCCGAAATTATACTGTCTTTCTTTGATCATTTAATCGAGCAATGATTTCCTTAATGTTATATTGCATAAAATTATTTATTGCATACATGATAATTAATCGCTCACATAAATTAATTAATCCATTTAATTCTCAATTTTAAAAACAGTTCTAATATATTTGATAGATATATATAAATTATCATTAACAAATTTTAGTATATTAGTGAAATAAAATATTTATCATTAAAGATAACTTAGCTATAACGATTTAATTTTTTAGCATATTTGTAAGAATTATCGTTTAGTGAGATTTTAAGGTTTTTCTTCAACGACTAATTTTAATTTGAATTCATTCAAGTAAAATATGGATTTCTCATAATTTGAGACTACTTACATACATATCTCTAAGTATACTACCAAATATGTTAAAAGTAATATGCCACCTTCTTCTACTCCATCCAATTAATCCTATTCTCTAACATTTATCAATTTTAAGTTTAATTAATTCTAAAGATAAGTAATGCAACATCTTAATAAAGGAAGCATTAAAATATAATGACTATGTACTTCTAAGTCACTTTAATCAAATGCTGCTGCAAATCTTTTATCTTAAAGAATTTCATTTAATAAAGTCTCATCTTTATGAATAGAATCCCACTAAATTATAATATAAAATTATTTACCAATTTATTAAATGAAATTCTAAATGTATCATTCATAAGATTACTTTAATGTAAGAATTCACTTTTCTTTGTCTAATCAATAGTAGAATGATTTTTATTCAAAATAAATATTAGTTATTTTGATTTAAAAATAGCATGTTTGATAGTAAAGTATAATAATTTTTCTTTTAATCCTCCTTCAATAAAAAAATCAAAATGATCAACAATTTTAGCTATTCTTAAAATTAATTTAAGTAAATTTAGAATATTTTAAACTGCTTCACCATAATTTACTAATTCTTATCTTGTCTCTGGGAGATTTTTACTACTTTAAAGTCTTTAAACTTAAAGATTAGTACGTTATTAAGATTAGCTAGTTTTTGCTCTATTTTCTAAATTATCTAATTGAGAATTATTAAGAGAAAATTATACAGATTTTCTAGAAGGTCTTACTTAAAAGCATCTGAATAAATCATGTTCCAATAATTAATTACAATTGTATCTTTTATTCTCTTCTAATTATAAACATTTAATGATGAGATCTTTTGCTGTTGATGAAATCTTAATATTCCTTGAAAATTGAATTGGAGTTGTTGTGATTACTTTAACAAATTCCTATTCTGTTCCTGCCTACCAAGGTACTTTTCCTAAGAAAATATAAAAGACATTATAATACCACTCAAAATTTAATAGAACATCACTCCCAAACTCCAAACATCACTTTTTTCTGAATATTTGTTTTCAGTCAAAGCTTATGGAGGCATATAAAGAGTTGTACCAACATTATAATAAACTTTTTCTTTTGGAGAATAGACCATTTTTGAAAATCCATAATCAGCAATCTTATAAATCCCTTTACTTATCAAAATATTTGAGGGTTTTAAATCTCTATGAATAACACCCTTTGAGATTTACTCTTTGAATCCTGTCAAAATCTAATAAAAGATTAAGACTGCTTCATTCTCAGGTATATACCCTCTTTTAATGATTAAGTCTGCTAAATCACCTATATAAATAAAAACAAATTATACCCTAATTGCAGTATTCAGTTATGATATATGTGAAATTAGTATTTTGACAATAACAATGCATTTTAACAATGTTGTAAGAATCTAAAACTTGTAAAGCTGTGATTTCTTATTATAATAGTTGTCTCTCTATTTCATGTTACATTTTTGAGTGATCACAAACCTTAATTTGATTTATTAACATACTTTAATAGCAACAATCTCTCCATTCATATCATTTCTACCTTTGAATACTTGGCTTTTGTATCCTGATCCAATCAAATCATCTGGATCATAACTGTAAACACTAACTTTTATCCTCTGTTGATTGTTCATATTTTTATAATTAATTTCTTTATTTTTATTGGTCTCTAATAAAATAAACAATTTAAGATCTAAGTTGATAAAACTAAAGAATTTAGTAATTACGTTTTATCTCTATTTATTTAAAAATTATTATGGAAAACTTTTTTGATAAATAGGCTTATTAAATTGAAACTGGAATTCCTATCTTCAAACAAATAGTATTACTTAAAATATAATCAAATGATGTTGTAAGATGTCATTTGAAATTGGAGAATACCTAACTTTCTTTGTATGACTACTGCAAAGAAGAATTAATATTAAATACTATAAATATTGCTAATTCTTATCTTGAATTTACACTCCATGTCTGCATGGGAAGGGGAGTCTATATCAAACAATCTTCTAAATAATTGTAGATTTTTGGATTAACACCATAATTGATCTAAATACTGAAATTATACGGAATTTAAAAAGATTTTGCGACTCAATATACAGTTATTAAGGAAATAGGAAGGGGAAGTTTTGGAAAAGTAATATCAATTGTGTAATATGAATAGGTGTATTAAGTAAAAAATGTGTAAAATAATTAACAATATGCTGTGAAAATGTTTGAAAAATAATTACTTTTGGATACTAAATATAGATAAGCAATTAGAAAAGAGATACAAATCTTACGATTAATGGACCATCCCAATGTACTTTCTATAGTAGAATGTTTTGAAAGTGAACAATGCATATTTTTGGTAGAAGAATTACTTGACAGCCATTTGTAAATAGGTGTAGATTGTATATTAAAAGAAGAAAAAGCAATCCTCATTTTAATCAAAGTTTTAAAAGGATTAGAATATATCCATTCCAAAAATATATTACATAGAGATATAAAACCAAATAATATATTACTTAGAATTAATGGAGATCCAGTAATTTCAGATTTTGGATTTGCTGATTTCTATAGACTAGATGGAAATTATTTATTTCTAAAATGTGGAACAAATGGTTATCTTGCTCCTGAAATGATTACTACTTAAAATTATAATTACAAGGTAGATATATATAGTCTAGGAGTGGTATTTCGTTAATTATTAACTGGTTGTGCATCAAATCTATTTGATATTAACACTTTATCTAATGATTGTCAAAAGTTGATATAAGGAATGCTATGTCCTAATCCTAATAATAGACTATCTATCAATGAAATAAGATAAAATAATCTTATTAGAAGAATTTTAAGAAGATCTTAAATACTCAAAGCAATGTCTAATATATCAGAAAAAGCAAAGTGTTGTTTTATTAATGACTAAAAAAATGATGTTGAAACCAAAAGCTTCTCTATATTTTAATCTTAAATACCTTCTCTAAAGAGTTTATGATATTTAATTAGTATATATTTTAAAATGAAATCTCCTTTAAAAGATTTTGCTTCAACATAAATTGATGAAAAGAGGAGTTCCTTTTGGTAATTCAAAAACATTACAAACATTCCTCTAACCATCAATTTCGATAGATTCAATGTGTATTCTGAAAAGAAAAAAACGTTTAAAGAGATAGAGATAGCTAAAATGAAGAGTTTAATCTTTAAGAAAAAGAAGAATCAAGTATTATGAGAATTTGATTTTAGACTGGAGTATTAATTGTTGATATAACAGATTGTATCATTTCAATAGTTGAAAATAATCATATTGGACATGGTCTTTAATTTACTAAAGCAACTTTTTAGTTTCTGATATTTGGATCTCAAATTCTTGATTGGTTTGAATCATTAAAAAAATATTGTTATTAAACAGAATTTAGTAATAAATATGAGTTATTGACTTTACTCAACAGAGGATCATTATATAAAGTATCAATTTATCAAATAAATAAGTTATACGATGCAATAAATATCTTTGAATAAATTAATTATACTGTGAAAGTATATGAAAAATAAATATTCACAAAATAATCTGATATTGATGCAATCAAAAAGGAGATTTCCATCTTTAGATAGATGAATCATCCTGGAGTTGTAAATTTAATAGAGGTGTTTGAAAATGAGTAAGGATTCTTAATAGTATATGATTCTTTTGAAGGAGGCACTTTAAGTGATATGATAAAGAAATATTAGATTCCAGAATAATAAGCAATTAAGATTATTTTTAGATTGCTAGATTCTTTAAGTTATATTCATGAATAGAATGTATTACATAGAAATTTGAAACCAGAAAATATTTTATTAAAGAATCTTTTGGCTCCAAATAATGTTTAAATTAGTGATTTTAGTCTTGCTGATTTTTTTAGAAGAGATAATAAATATTTATTTACTCGTTGTGGTACACCTGGTTATGTGGCTCCAGAAATTCTATAAGATAAAAGTTATGATTTTAAGGTTGATGTCTATAGTTTAGGTGTTATCTTCTATACTATGTTATCAGGAGGTATTTCTCCATTTCCAACAAAAAGCTATGATGAAAGGATTTTTCTAAATTATCAAGGTCAAATTGATTTTTCAATAATTGATGCTTCATCTGATGCTTTGGATTTATTAAAATAATTGCTTGAAATCAATCCATAGAAAAGAATCAATTCTTTTTAAGCAATTTGGCATCCTGCTTTCAAAGGATTACATAAACTTAAAATAACTAGCTTAGAAACAGAAAAGAGAAATTCTTCAATTAAATTAACTATTAAATAAAGTCTGCCTCCTAAAACAATAGAGAATCTAAAATTAATTCCTTGTCCCATTAATCAATTACCTCCTGCATCAATATAATTTTAAAGAAGATAAAAATTTAGAATTGCTTTTAAAAATAGTCGCCAGTCTCTAAGTAATGCTTCATCTCCATTGGTTTCACCAGGAAGAAAATTGTTTACAATGCAATCTCAAAAAACACTCTTTTCAAATTTATTTGAGAAGGGGACATAAATTTATTGAATATATTTTTGTATAATCATTATTGATAGATACTTTTATTATAATTCGTTTCTAAATCAATAATGGAATGGCTCAAATTTTATAAAATTAACAAAAATTTCATTTGAACCATTTAAGCCTTTGATTCATGCTTACATTATATTGAATTTAACATTATAAGATTTATATTTTGATCTTTTATATATATGAATCATACTTGAATTTGATAAATCAATTATATTTATGTTGAAAATATAACCCAGAAATTCCATTAATAATTTTACAGTATGAAATCTCACATATCATTTAATTGTTAATCTATTCTTTTTGAACCAGATTAACCTTTCTGGAAAAAAGTTGATAACAATATTAAACTTGATGAATTTACTAAAGAAGAGCTTTATTATTATTCTAATAAACATAGAGAATATAAGAAGAAGACTTTTGGGCGAAAGGGTTCAATAATAGTGAAATTTGGAAGCAAAGAAGTATATTTTTTAATTTAAAGTAGAATGATATAATGTGTTGTAATGTGAGAAACTCTTTAATGGAATAAACTAATCATTAACAATATGGTTTTGGACTCAAGTTCATCTAAAATACACATTATATTGAGGTTTTCGGTTAATTTGAATACTGGAATCAAGAACTAAAAAAACATTGTATTCAAACCAATCTTAAAACCAAATATACAATTGGTAGAAAACTTGGAACAGGAAGCTTTGCAGATGTATTTATATAATTTTTAACATAAGGTTTATCTTATTATTCATAATGAGAGTAAGCAAGAGTTTGCTGTCAAAATATTTGATAAGACTTCTATTAAATTTGATTTAACTTGTGTAAAACAAGAATTAGATATATTAAGATTAATGGATCATCCTAATACAAGTTAAATCATAGAAACATATGAATCATCAAAATACTTATATTTAATACAAGAGTTTTACAAATATGGAAGTCTTTACGATTATTTAATTAAAACTGAAATTCCAGAAGAAGATACAATAAGAACTACTTATAAGTTGTTAGAAGCATTAATTAGTATTCATTCAAAAGGAGTTTTGCATAGAGATATCAAACCTGAAAATATTTTACTTCGTAAACCCAATCTTGAGGATATTGTTATCTCAGACTTTGGATTAGCTGTTTATTACAATGATAATGGTAAGTACAATCATTAAAGGGCTGGTACACCTGGTAATATTGCTCCAGAAATTCTTAAGGATTAGAATTATGATTATAAAGTGGATGTATATGGATTAGGAATTGTACTTTATTAGATGTTAACTTCTAAGCAATCACCCTTCTACAATTAAAATTATCATAAGATGTTGTCTGAAAATCGAGAAGGTTATATAGATTATTCGTAAATAAAAGCCTCATCTCAAACTATTAATTTACTTACTAAGATGCTTGATCCTGATCCTTTGACAAGATATACAGCATTATAAGCTAAATAAGATTAGGCATTTAAAAAATATAATAGGCAAACTATTATAATTAAAAGAAAAAAAATAGTTAAAGATTAAACTATCTCTAGTTTTAGCCCAAGAAGCAATTCGATTTATTTTAGTCCTTCCCAATAATAAACTCCTCCTATAATTGTCTCAAGTCCTAAAAATAGTTCTCAATTCAATAGAAGAATACTTGGACTTCCATTAAGATTAAAACATGAGGATAGAAGATAATTTTTCTCACCCAACTCTAATATTAATAGTGGGATCTATAGTAATTTGAGTAAAAAGAATTATAAAATTTCAAATAACCAAACCAGAAATAGTATTTATTATGGAATGATTTCTCAAAAAGCTTCCTGTTGATGAATTCGAAATCAATATGATTATTTAATTTTAGTTGTTTATTATTCGATATATATAAATAAATATGAAATTGTTAGAAATTATAATGATTTTGAAGTGACAATATTATTTACAATTTTCTAGAAAAACATTAATTAAATAATAAACCTTTGTCAATAATAGGTATATGCATATAATTACATATTCTTGGTAATTTAATGTGCGAAATAAATGCAAAATAATATTTTTGGATTTGATATCTTAGCTTAATTGCTTTTAATTAATAAATCAATAAACTTCTAAAATATTTTAAGTATAGAAATATTATATATAATGAATGTAGATTTCTAATAATTAAATTAAAATTATGTTAATAATAATACAAGTGAGACTATTCCAATATCATAAATTCATATTTGAGGTTGTTAAATAGATTTTTAAAATGGTAATTTTAATAATTAATGCTTGAAATGATTTTAAAAAAGAATTAATTATCATCCTCCAGGTTTGCTGTCTTAAGAATTTATTAAAAATAATTTTAATATTTTTTTACTGCATCTCTATTTAAAGAATGAAGGTAATTGCTTATTTAATTTCTGATTTAATAATGCTTTAAATATAGAAATAAAATATTGAATCTTAAAATAAATCTAGATTTAGTATAATTGAAAGTGTAATGATAAATATTATTACATAGATTACAGTCTTATTATTTTTTTTTTCTTTTATAAACTTCTGTTTATGAAGCAGTTATTGAAAAAGAAAATTAAACTATTATTATAGAATGATAGTTTGTTATTAAAATTTAATTAGCTCATTTTTATGATTTATTTTTAGATTATTTAATTTTAGATATTTATTATTCACATTTGAATATTATAATCCAATAAAATTATAGCATTATTGATAAATTGTAATGAATGATTTTTTGAGTTTTAATGATTAGTGATAATTAATTTTGTTAAAAGAATGATTAATTTAGTATGTTTTAATTGTTTTATTATTTATACATAGAGATGAGGCATTATTATTTATTATTGATGTATTTATATAAATTAGAGATTAAAATTGTTCTAGAGAATTTTCATAATTAATTGAGATGATTTTAAGAATAAGAAACATTTATGGATATTGTAGCAAAAATACAAATTATCATAAGATTGTTGGGTCAATACCAGGATAGGACAATAAAGACATAAAGGAGAATTTAGAAAAGTTTACAAGAATTTATTAAAAAGTTGATTTTAAGTAATTACAGAGAGAATAGATTGAAGAATAATAAAAGAAATTTATGATGCAGAATTAAGAGGCAAGATAATTTGGTGAATCCATTCAAGATGATTAAAAGGTAATCAATGGTAATATATGACAGAGAGAAATTGGAAAAAGCAACTATTTAAAATTGATGGGTATATTTTTTTTGGGGATGTTTATATATTTGGGGAAAGAAACTTATAAATTCTTAAAGAATCCAAGAAATGTATTATTATATGATGAAAACACTGGAAAAACATATTACACAACTAAAGAAGAATTTGAAAGAATTAAGGCAGAATAAAAAAGAAATAAGGAATTCAAAGAATTTAGATTTAAGGTGTTGTCTAAACAATAAGATCAAAAAGAGTAAAAAGGAGGCATAGATTCATTATTTTGATAATTATATAACACAATTAATTATTCTTGTGGAATCATCATATATAATAATAGTAAAAGTGTTTTTGATTTAGAAAGAGAGTGGAATCAGAATTTGATTGGATTTCTTAATTGCTTGCGTCATATTCATAGTATTTTATTTATCGAATTAATACTATATATAAATGAGCTATTCATTCTGCAAAATAATCATAAATAAAAATCTCTTTTTTTTAGGATTTCATGCAATTCACTTTGAAATTGGCATTTATTTTAGCATATTTGCATGAGACATTGTCTTAAACATGCAGAGTAAGCATTATTATATGGTTAGACTTAAAATACAGAATACAATTTGTTGACGNAAACTTCTGTTTATGAAGCAGTTATTGAAAAAGAAAATTAAACTATTATTATAGAATGATAGTTTGTTATTAAAATTTAATTAGCTCATTTTTATGATTTATTTTTAGATTATTTAATTTTAGATATTTATTATTCACATTTGAATATTATAATCCAATAAAATTATAGCATTATTGATAAATTGTAATGAATGATTTTTTGAGTTTTAATGATTAGTGATAATTAATTTTGTTAAAAGAATGATTAATTTAGTATGTTTTAATTGTTTTATTATTTATACATAGAGATGAGGCATTATTATTTATTATTGATGTATTTATATAAATTAGAGATTAAAATTGTTCTAGAGAATTTTCATAATTAATTGAGATGATTTTAAGAATAAGAAACATTTATGGATATTGTAGCAAAAATACAAATTATCATAAGATTGTTGGGTCAATACCAGGATAGGACAATAAAGACATAAAGGAGAATTTAGAAAAGTTTACAAGAATTTATTAAAAAGTTGATTTTAAGTAATTACAGAGAGAATAGATTGAAGAATAATAAAAGAAATTTATGATGCAGAATTAAGAGGCAAGATAATTTGGTGAATCCATTCAAGATGATTAAAAGGTAATCAATGGTAATATATGACAGAGAGAAATTGGAAAAAGCAACTATTTAAAATTGATGGGTATATTTTTTTTGGGGATGTTTATATATTTGGGGAAAGAAACTTATAAATTCTTAAAGAATCCAAGAAATGTATTATTATATGATGAAAACACTGGAAAAACATATTACACAACTAAAGAAGAATTTGAAAGAATTAAGGCAGAATAAAAAAGAAATAAGGAATTCAAAGAATTTAGATTTAAGGTGTTGTCTAAACAATAAGATCAAAAAGAGTAAAAAGGAGGCATAGATTCATTATTTTGATAATTATATAACACAATTAATTATTCTTGTGGAATCATCATATATAATAATAGTAAAAGTGTTTTTGATTTAGAAAGAGAGTGGAATCAGAATTTGATTGGATTTCTTAATTGCTTGCGTCATATTCATAGTATTTTATTTATCGAATTAATACTATATATAAATGAGCTATTCATTCTGCAAAATAATCATAAATAAAAATCTCTTTTTTTTAGGATTTCATGCAATTCACTTTGAAATTGGCATTTATTTTAGCATATTTGCATGAGACATTGTCTTAAACATGCAGAGTAAGCATTATTATATGGTTAGACTTAAAATACAGAATACAATTTGTTGACGATTGTAAATGGAGAGACCTTCCGCTTACCATTGGGTGATTATTTCCTTGGTGATGGACTATCATACACTGTTACACCTTCAACTTCACCATTTACCTAGAAAACTGTAGTAGTAGGATAAGGAACAATTTAAGGTAAAATAATTTCATCAACATCCTCATATTTCAATAATAATCCCAACATTTAAGGAGTAAAATATTACGCTCTTACTCAAAGTACAGGAGGTGGCTATTAAATTTATTAATCATAACTTCCAACTGGAGCCCCATTTACTTAGATATCATACACAACCAACTTTGCATCAATCAACACAGGAGCAACTTGTTATTAAATTAATTTCATATAAAATATGATTGTAGTAACTTGTTCAGCTTAAGGCACTAATTAATTGACATACATATTTTTTTCAGCATCTCCAGCCCCACAATTATAATAATTATTTAATTAGACTATCGCTTCAGCCACTATCACAGCAGGAGCTTATGTATAGACTTAGGCTGTTGGATAATATATAGTAACTTAAATAAATTCTGGAGCATATGATAATCAAGCCTATTCACCAGCATCATCATCACTCTATATATTCCAATTGACTTTAAGTGTAACATAATCATACAATTTAATCTAAATACTACTTCCTTAATCTCCAGATGCAAATTAAAATACCCTTTTCTTTACAGGTATTTCCTTATAAGAAAATGGAATACGTAATTATTATCATATATCTTAGTCTTTTTTACAACATATTAAACAGGATTATCATATGTAAATTTATAAAATTTGCCAGGTACAATTTAATCATTCAATCCATTCAGTACAGGTACTTTGGGTGTGAGTTCTTATAGTGTGGATTATTCATCAAACCTCTTTTATTTAGCTATTTGGAGTGCTGAAGGTATTGTTGCAGGTGTTTATAATTCAGCAAATGCAGTACCTGTAAATAAATTAATAAAATATTTTAGTTTAAATCAGCTTAAGTTATATCAACAAGTTAAATTACTGAAGTTTAAATGTTTGCAACATAAGTTTATATGAATCCTAGATTCCTTATTGTTGTTAATTCTAATGGAATTAGTGTCTATCCAAGCATTTTAAATGATATCAACAATTGGTAATTGCTCTATTTTATGCCATTAAATGTATTATCTAGTGCATTTGATTATTACAATAATATTTTAGTAACTGTTTAAGGTTAAAATGTTAATACTTATTAATTTAATAACCCAATCCTTACAGCTATTATTTCAACTCCAACTTCAACTGTTTAAAATTTTACAATTACCGCAATTGCTAGTATGTATGGATCAAATTCTAGTTAGACATGTACTTTGACATTATACTATAATGTTACATCAAATCTTTAAACTGTAGAAATATTTTAGGCATATTAAGTGAATAGTTCAAAAGAAACATTTGTTCAATGGGGTCCTTTATTTAATTTATATTTGGGTTCAATTTAAAATGTTAACATAAACAAAATGTTGATTGGACCAGCTATTTTAGCAGGATTTCCAACTACAAATTAAGCATATTCTAATATTGATATTCAATTTTCAAATGTTTTATCAACTCCTTAAATAAATAGTCCTTACAGAATCAACTCTAATCTTATAGTTGGATAAAAGATTTTGTACTCTCAAATGTTTTATGATACTTCTTATATTGTTAATGATAAAACAGGAGAATAATTCAAAGACACTTACCTTTAATTGGTATAAGTCTCCAATTATATTGTCTTATTTTAATGTTAAGGTTTTGAAGATTAACCATGCACTTAAATTGCTAACATTCCAGTTGATATAACATTGGTTGAACAATTTGCTTTGAGTTTTTCATCAAATAGTTTAATAAATATAGCATATATGTGGAATGATTTTAGTATCAAAGACTAAATTTCAGTAGGACATATTACAATTTGTCAATTGACCTACCCTTCTACAACAACTAATTCAAATTGCAAAACATATAATTTTAATTCTAAATAAGCAGTCTCTACAAATGCATTATAGATTTCATTGGCTTAAGACAGTTTCTATGTTCTTTATACATAAACAGTAGATGAAGTAGCTACAAATTATTTCTCTGCTTTTAATGTATAAGAATACTTTAATGCAGCTTAGATAACTGATATTACTTCACTTTAATCATATTGTTAATATTTAAATACTAATAATGTTGTTATAACAAGTTTCACATAAAATATTCCTGCCTATGGAAATGTTATCTTCTTAAATACTTATAATATTGTAATTACTGACACTATAACTAATTATTATTATTATGTTACAGCCATTAATTATAATGGAGGTTATCTTAGTGTAGTTGGATAATATAGCTATGTTTTAGATGAAATTGGAAGTGTATAAACAAATGATAATATAACAGCACCATTTACTAATTACTATTAATTTACAATTGATGGAATGTACATTTTGACACTTAATAGCAAAGGAAATTCTACTTTAAAATTTTACCCAAGAGTTGATCTTTTACCATCAATCTTTTACTCTAAAACTCAATAAACTACACCTAAATTACCTGTTAATGGAATTACATTAGAATAGTATGGAATGACAAATATAGTCTAAGTTGCTTCATCAGCTCGTTTCCTTTATGTTATGGGTCAACCTGTTGGTTCAAATACATATTCAATTTATGTTTATAAGAATACTCCTACAAGCTAAAATGCTTTGTATTATGTGATTTCAACAGATGCTAATGATCAAATAATTAATGCTCCTTTTAGTGTAACAAGTGCAATATAATATGATGGAATATTATTCAAATCTAGAGGAAATGATGGATATCGTAATAGTATACTTTTACCTGAATTTGAATTTGCTGTGAAATGCAATTTGAATAGCAATTTCTAATAACAAATAGAATATAGTTATGTCATATTTAGGGCTACATCTTAATTGAAAAATACTAAATTACCATAGACAGCATAAGAATATTGGGCAACTTTTGAATCCATCAATTTAATTTCCTTTACTAAAGAAACCACTACAATAGCAACTGTAGGTGATATATCATCTTCAGGATATTTATAAGTTGATCCAAGAGGATACTTTTAAGGAAATATTTAGAGCTTCGTTCTATCAAATGGAACAAATTCTACTACTTTTTATTTCTTCAACTTAACTTCCCCAGTAGTAAGATAACCTCAAACCACAAACTATTAATACCCAGTAACAGCAGTTTCAGCATATATGTAGATATCCAAAGAATAAACACAACTACCTTTTGCTAACTAATAAAATTAATATTGGTTCACATTTGTTTAAACAGATAGATTAGTATATGTTACTCCATATATTTATTATAATCCCCCTCAAGATTTTGTTGATAATTCAACAATAAAAATTAATTATCCTTTGATTTATAAATTACCTGTTTTGGACATAGCTCCTAATTCTTAAAGCTGTCCATTAATATTTGTGGATCCATAGTCTAAAGGTGTTGTTAGTGTATGTGGAACTAAAATAAATAATAAATTTGCAGCTTCATTCACATTGTTTAACACTTTAACGCAATAAGTTATGGAAACTAAAATAATATTCTTGGATTAAGCTTTTCCAGTTTTGAATTAGGTTAATCTAACAAATAATGGATCATATCAACTTTAATCAGCAACTTATTTAGATATCGGAATTGTTGTATTATAATTTAAATACACTTATAATTTTGGTTCATCACCTCCAACACTCGTAGTATTACCATTTTTATATACTTCTAATTTGAACTAGAAAATAGCAAATTATCCAAATAATACAAATACATATTTTTACTAATTCATTTAACCAATATAATCAGTCTATTAAGTACCAAATAGTAATTTGGGAAGTGAAATTTCAGTTACAGTATTTTAATTAACATCACAATACTTTGGTGGATTAAATACTTAAAATTAAACAAGTCCAATGAGTTTCGGACTTTTATGTGTTTCAGATACCAAAGAAGAATGTTTAATACCATATTCTACAACATCATAAAACTAATCTCCAACTAGTGGAGTAGTCATTATAATTAATTAAGGAACCACTTTGGCTAATGTATTTAGTACCAACACTACAGTTAATTTCACTTAACCAAACGACTCAATTTAATCACTTATTGTTACCCCCTTCCAGATATCTTTATTCAATATAGTATCAGGTATTACATTTATATTATGTTTAGATTACACAAAAAGCTCAGTTCAATAGGTTGTTTAAGCAGGATCCCCAATCTAGTTTAGTAATGCAATCTCTGAAGTACCCTTAATTGCAGTCAGTTAAGGAACTGCCTATGTCTTCAAATTGTAATTTTATTTGAGCAATGGCCAATATATCCAATCATTATATGCTTGCACATTACTTGGATTATCTAATCAAAATCCCATTAAGCAAATTTCAGCAAGCAGTTCAAACGCTGGCCAATATTAAGTAGTTGCAGTAGTAGCAAATCCAATACCTTCAAATACTTAATAAGTAACACTACTTAATTATGGATTTATCAATCAGTAAATTTTATAATCATTTTAATAGATAATGTTAGATAAATACTAATGCAGTGACAACTGGTAAACCAATAACACCCTAAGATGGATAAGAAGTGTTAGTAACATCTATAGGAGCAACTACTTATAAATCAGCTGAAGCTACTCCAATCTTAACTTTAATGTAACCCCCATAAGTAAATGGTTAAATCAGTGGAATTGCAAGAACATTAATTAGTGACAATTCAGTGATTACTTTACTTGACACTAGTCCATATCTTACCATTTCAGCTTATCCTAATTATAATCTTTAAGGAGGTGTCACTTTGAATTCATCAGTATTATTCTCAAATGTTACTTAAAATCTATCAACATCCATTTCAGCTATGAGTGTTTAAACATATGTAAACAATTAATTGATTTCTGGGGAAGGAGGATCAACAATCTTTTAACTTGGTATTTCACAAATTCCAATCAATTCATCATTCCCAGATTCAGTTTGGGATAGAAAATTATGGGGTTAATTTATTTGGGGATCTATCCTATTTATAATCATCTTAGGCACTATTGGATACTTGTTTTACAAATCATAACCATAGCCATACGATAGATTTTGATAAATAAGATAAATACATATAAATTAAAATATTTGAATAAAATCATAGTTCTTCATAATATATCTCCTCTTCTAATTCCTATTCTTCATCTCCATTCAATCCTTTATTCTTTAAAAGTGATGGTGGTTATAATATGCTATCAGAAATTTTAAATTCACTTTATTCTTCTTCCTTTTGCTACTCTTTGATTTGTTCTACTTTAAAATTTACAATTTTTGTCTACTCACTCTATTTCTTTATGAAAGGTATACTCTCAACATAAGTTTCACTATAGGTAACATTTTCTCTTCCACAAGTAGTTGGTTTTCTACTTTCAGAAGTCTTCAATGAATAATCATTCTATCGTAGTTCTAATATAAGATTCATTATTTACATGAATATGTAAGGATTGGTTCAACAGTTATGTGCATTTTCATTTCAATAGGTTTTTAAACTATATCCTCATCATCTTCATATTTTACTTAAATCTTTGGTGTTGATCTATATATTTGGAAATTAATCTTCTATAATTTATTTAATTGATCCATCATTTCACATTCTTCTCTTAAATACAAACTCAAAAATCCTTGATCTATATTCCCTGAATCACCAAGATACAAAGAATTTATTAATCTCAAAAAACTTATATGTTCCAAATTCCATTTTGTATTATTCTTTATATAAATTATGTATTCATCAATATTGTACTTTTTATCCTCTAATTTTAATTATTTCATTTCAAAATTCAAGAATTTTATTAAACTATTCTTATTTATTATACTTTTAAAATTAAATTGAGTATCCTCTTTATTTGGAATCATTTACTATATCATATCATTTACACTCTGAGTATCTTCCCATTAAATTTTATAACCTTATCCTTTGTCTTCTCCTATAAAATACCTACTTAACACTATAGCATCTTTTTCTGAATAATTGAATGGTCTCTTCATAAAAAATTCTAGTCCTTATGATAATTAAAGATATTCAATCCCTTTAAATAAATATTGAAGTTTTGATCGAGTTAAACACATTGAAATTACTTTATACTTTAAATCTTCAAGCAATTCTTTTAATCGTTCTTAATCTATTGGATCAGTATTAATTATATCAGTAGCTTTATGTTCTGCTTATTGCACTTCTGGAAATTAAGTAAATTAAGAACGATAACATTTTGGTGGAATCAAATGTTTAACAACTGGTTCTTCTGATGTAGTCTTTTGTTTAAGTAGATCCTATATAGCAACACGATCTTATAAATCTTGTCTAATTAATAATAAATTTATTTTAAATAATACATTAGCAATTCTTTTTTAGAAAGTGTATCTTCTAAATTCTATTTAGCTTTCTGAGCTAAAGCTATTTATTATTTAAACTCTCGTTCTTAATCTTATTATTATTTAGTAGCTGATTTATATTTAGTTTCATAAAGGGAAAGTTCCCCTTTTAAAGAGTCAACTTGTTTTAATACACTCCTAATTATAATCAATTCATAATACTGTAATTTCTTTTCTAAAAATTCTCTTTTCTTTTATTAATATTATTCAGTCTCTGTAATTGTTTAATCTTCTAATTTCTTTTTTAATTGAGTTTTCTCAAAAGAAATCTGTTTAACTTCTTCCTTCACTTTTATATTGTCTTCAACAAGTCCTTAATATTCACATTTAAGTTAATTAATTTGCTTTTCTAGTACTTCAATTTGGCTCTCTTGGGCATTGATGGTCAACACATAATTTTTTATACGCTCCCCTATCTCTGGATCATTAAATAAGCTGTTTTCATATGGAAAGCACATACTCTTGGTCTGTCACCTTGATGGCGACTTATTGAAACTGTTTCAAGCGCATAATTTCATCTTGTTGATTCTTTATTTCTTTCTGTAATTCTACAAGTTAAGTTAATTTCACTGATTTGCATTGTCTTCTTAAGTCGTCAGTAAGCTCGAATATTTATTAAGCCTATTCTCTTATCTTAGCTTTAAGCATAGGCACAATACTCCCTTCTTAATTTGCTGTTGTCAACCCTAAAGGGTCTGTGTGTAACTGATAACGATCAACTTTCTCTATTTACTAAATTCGATTCTAAAGTATTAAGAATGTAGACAAATTACTTATAACTATTAAACCAAAGTTCTCAATTTAATATTCTGCATACGAAGCATATTTGCCTCTTATTTAAATTGAAGATTCTGAATGTAAAGAGTCTCTCCATCAGCATAACGTTTAGTGGGAGGGCTTGTAACTTTGTTTTGTTTAGGAGTAAACATTAAATGAGATATTGAATCTCTAGATCGTGCATCAGATGCCTCAGATTTCAACTTCATGATTGCTGAATGAGGTCTATTCTGCATAATTAAGTAATTAATATATCACTATTTATTTTCTTTTCTACTATATTTTTGTTTTAATTTCTTTTTTAATCTGCTTATCTACTTTCTTCAAATTTATACTAACTCTTTTATTCTTCATTTCTATTTTATCTTCTATAATTCAATTAATTGTTTGTATCTCAATTCTCTATATTTTTTATTTCTAATTTAGAAACACTATTTCTTATCAATAATAATCTTTATTATATGAATTAAATTACTATTAAACTTTATTATCATAGATTTAGTGACATAATATTTTTATATTTAAAATTTCTATTTCTTATAGAATTTGTTAACATATTCTTAAATTAATATATTTTTTTCATTATAATTCATATTTGATTGTCTCATTATTATTAATGTGTGTCTTAATTGCTTTATTAATATTTATTTATTTTTTCTAATTATGATTCTTCAAGCAAACTTTCATTATGAAATAGATAATAAAGAAAAACTTGCTTCTACATCTTGCAAGAATGGGAATGACCTCTATACAAGTCTTCTCAAACATATGATAGAGATCAAATACAAAATCATATACCTAGATAATACATTCCAAAAAGTATTTGCAATATCAGAAGTTGAACTCATCAAACTTCCAGACAATTAAGAAGATTTGGAAAATTTTATTGATGTTGTTTTTCATACATCTTGTTAGAAAGGAATTAATACTATTGCATTTCATCTGAGAAAAGTAGAAATTACTAATTAAGCTATAACAATCTATAAAAGTGAAAAGATTCTATAGATTTTATAGGAAGTTTACGCTTAAAAGGGTTTAGATTAATAAGACAAGTAGGAATAGTAATTTAATTGCTATGCACTCAGAGATCTCGATTATAAGAATATGATAAGAAGACTTAATTACATACTTTATAGTAAAGAAAACTTTCAAGATTTAACTAAAGAACAACAATAAGAATAAGAATAAATTTTCAGTCTAATAATCCAAAGACCAAATTCCAATAGGAATACTTTATGTATTTTTGAGAATAAAATTGAGATTGTTAAAGTCTTATCTAATTGTAAATTAAATTTCTATTACTTTTTTAGTTTAAATTGATAAAGCACAACTTTATGAAACTAATTTAGCATGGGCTGGGGAAAAAAGAGAAAAAGCAAAACCTAAATTATTTCTTAATGCATAAGTGATAGAATCAAAAAAAATGAAGAATGGTTTTACTTTTGAAACTACAATAAAGGTGGATCATAATTAGAAATCGTAGAATCATTTAATGTTTGTATTGAATCAAAAAGTTCTTGCCTTTTAGTTTCCTTTAAAATTTGGAGATTATTATTGAAAATATTATAGTTTATGAGATTGAATTCAAAATTTATCAATAGCATCTCTTATTTATATAATATCAATGTTATTATATTAAATTTTCATTACTTTTATTTTATAATAAAACTAATATTAGAAGAATCATATTTATATAAATATTCTACTTTAAATTATCTATATTCTTTTATTGTAATTTTAAAATATAATGAGAATTATAAGATAATAATATATATTTATAAAGTAAGTAATATCATATAATTTATTAGACTATAGATTGGCATTCATCAATAATTAGATCAATTTCTCTTTCTAATTTCATAATTTCAAATTTTTGAATTGAAAATTTCATTGCTAATTATATAATGTAATTAACATTTAAATTTAATAATTTAAGTTATTAGACTGAATTTTTTCTAATATTATCTTATTTATATTTAATTTTTTATTTTTGATCAATTCTAGTTTATAAAATTTCTTGATAAATTTGTTCATGAAATGATGAATAATATAGATCAATTTCCCTTTTTATTGATTTACGATGTGTATTATGATTCCAATCTGCTAGTAGATTTTTAAGTTTAATTCTCTTTATTTTTTCATAAGATTCTTATTTTTTTTTAATTATAAATTATTAAACTTAATTTTCTTATTCTACTACTTTACCAAATTTATTCATCAACTTTTATAATTAATTATTAGTTTCAAACATATTAGTTTAAATTGTCTATTGACTTCTAGTAGCAATCAATTCTCTAATAATTTTATAATCTGGATCAGTAACTAATGCTAATCTTCTTTTTTTAGTTTTTAGTAACATTTATTTAATTCTATCAACAGCCTTTATTTATATTAATAAAACATACTAATCTAAATTTCTCTCTAAGTAGTTTTTTCCTAGCTTACTTTTAACCAACAACTGATAACATTAAATCCTATTAAACACTGATATAATTTCTAAAATCTATTTTAGATTTAAATTATTATCTATTTTCACTTGATCTTCTAATTTATTAAGTTTGAACAACTTTACCTTCTACAATAATGGCTGTAGATCTTTTAAGTCTAACAGCTTATCCTAAATTAATATGAATATATTAATATTACTTTATTTTTATTCTGCATAATCAGATAATAATATTTTTCTTCTCTTATACATCTAATATAATTCAAAAAACTGAGTAGAGTTTTATTTAATCAAAGATTCAAAAAATCTGCCTGGACACATTAATACAACACTTTTTGTAACAGCATGAGCATGCCATCTTCTTAAAGTCTATTCAATTGATTCTACTTCTCCAAAGACTGTTCCTTCCATTACTCTTAAAATACATTCACCAGAAGCATCAGATAATCTTACATCACCACTTAATAGATAATAGAAATCTGATGAACTTTAACCTATATGATATATTGTAGAATATTCATCAAATTTAGCAAAAGTACAATAAGGTAATACCATGGTAGAGAAATTAATATCATTTGCAATAAAAGGTACAATTTTAAAAATATCTTTATGAGTTGATGCAATAAGGTATTATCTAAGACTCCAAGGCAAAGCTTAGATCATTTCAATAGTATTACGTGCCCAAAAAGGATTATGAGATATATTAAATTTAGTAAATGATATTAATTCTATGAGTACTTCTTCAATCATGAATGTTTAATCTCCCAATTCCTCCAATAATATTAATTAATCTTCATATTCTTAACGTGGATTAACATTTACTAAAATGCAAGTAATATCACCAATAGTAAATGAATAGAATCCAACTCCAATCAGCATCCAGAATATTTAAAGAAAAAACTCAAAAGAAGTTTAAGCAGCAATATCTCCATATCCAATAACAGTAACTGTTTAGATTGCCCAATAGAAACAGGTCATATATTATTTTCCTATATTATAATCATAAGCATTTTCTCTTATAATCCAAGTTTCCTAATTAAATTCATCAATTCTAGCACTCCAAAACCATAAACATGCAAAAATATGAGTCAAAATTACCATATCTATAAATATTGTTAAAACTCTTTTAATTCTTAAATCTATATTATAATCTTCTCTATAAAATAGATCTTCGTTTATAATAATTTCTTTCTTTTTAATAATATCATTAGCTGTATGATAATTTTCACGTCTTTCATACATAAAATACTTTGCAATTCTAAATAATCTCATTAATCCTAATATTTTTGTACTTTCATAAGCTTCAAAGGGTATTATAGATAATAAATCAACTATAAACCATCTTTTAATATAATAGGGTATGATCCTATCAAAAGTATGTAAAAGAGTATTATATTCATCAATATGACAACTTATTAAGTTAAATAATATATCAATTGCAAATATAACAGTAAGTATTTGAGTTAATAATGTTCCTACTCCCCTAATATTTTTAGATATAATACTTAGAATGCTAATTAAAATGGCAATATTATTGATGCTATACAATGCATTACTTTCATAAAAATAATCCAAATGATATATATCTTATCATCTGGATAAAAAGGAAAAAAGTTACGATGCCGATATTTATATTCCATATGTTATGACTTCAATTATTCAGCATATTAACGAAGTTCTTTCACAAAATTCATTGCATGTATTAATTTTCTACTTATTTATCGAAATTCACATTTTGCATTTCTTCTTTATATCTAAGAATGACTAACAAAACTAAACTTAAGATGAGAGTCTGTTCTTGACAATGTATTTCTAGATTCAGATGAAAGTGGTTGATTATAAAGTGGCAATCTATTAATTATATATTCTAATACAAATATCTAGAAGTTTTAGCATTATGAATTTTCTTCATTTAATTTGATCCATTCTTATTTCCACTTCTAGATGTAAATTCATTTATAGGAGAATCATCTCCATTTATTGGATATATTTGCATATTCTAAATGTTTTGATTAATTATTATTTACAAACGCAAGAAAAATCAAAATTTTATTATAATATTTTAACTTCATGACTTCAAACATAACTAAAAGTTTTCATAAAACAAATAATTATTTACTTTTCATTTCCACTTCAACTTAATCTTAAATTAATTAATTCTCTTCTTCTTCAATCTAACTTAAAATAACATCTCATTTTTTTATGATCATATAATATCTAAATATTAATATAATTATTTGATCCTATTCTTTTATATCTAGATTAGCAAACTATCTAAACGTATCCATATTATAAATAATATAAATTTTATGTAGCCATTGTATTTAATTAAAATGGCATAAATTATTATATTATGTCAAATAATAATAAACATTTTCCATTACCTTAAACGTTTGATTAAGAAAATATTCCAACAATATCTAAGGTTTAATACCCTTCCTTTGAACTCTAAGATTAGAATTAATTGGCATATAATTAATATGCTCAACCTATTTAACAAGGTTTTCCAATTTAATATACATCAACATATCATAATTGTATAATATATTTAAGATCAAACATAGCTTAAATACCAATATAATCAAATTTCCCAGTTGTTGTGAATTGTTATTATTGTCAGAAACAAATTCAAACTATTGTTTCTTATGAAGCTGGAGCAGGAGCTTATTTAGTTGGAGGAGTCTTGGCTGCTTTGGGACTTTGGTTAGGGTATAAATCAATTTAAATTATATTTAGTTGTTGTTTGATTCCATGTTATTTAAAGGATTGTCAAGATGCAGTTCATTTTTGTTCCTAATGTTCTGCCTAATTGGGAAGGAAAAAATTTATATTTTGAAACAGCTATCATTATCCCATAATCATATCATAATTAAACTCTATTGATCTCATTGATATTTTTTAAACATACTAGTTAATTAATATATTTTCTAATCACTTGTTGAATAATATAAATATATTCTTCACATCTTTTATTTTTTATGTATATAAGACTTAATGATAAATGAAAAATATAGTTATTTCTTATATCATAATTAATTATCTAAACTCATTTTAAAGATTTTAGAAATTTCTATATCTATAAAGAGAAATTAAATTATGAATATACATATTCTGGAAAATCATATTAATTTTTTAATTATTAAATAAGTACTAATTATATCTATAAGATATACCTAATAATCTAGTATTTTAAATATTAAAATTTATTAATTGAAAAATTTAGAATTAGTTCAATTTATTATAAAATTTATAATAAAGAATTTCAATAGTAATAAGCACAAATTAATTATATATAATATATATATTTATTGTTTATATTATAATTATAGCTTAAAATAAAGAATTTATTATTCTAAACAATTTTAATGATCTTAATATTTCTTGATATAGATAAATATCTGGGAAATTAATATATTTTGAATTAGATCTTATAAATATTTATCATTGATTTCTACCCACCATTTCTGAAATATAGGGCCCTTATGCCTTTATTACAATAAAATCTGCTATGGGATGAGGTAAGAATCTGACTAGATTTGATAATAACCAATAGAATGAAGGGATAGAATGTACATCTTTTTAATTTTCTATTGCATCAATAATTTCAATGGCAACTCTTTCTTCTTTTAATTCTGGTAGTAGAAAATCAATTTTAGATTTAACTCCTTTAAACATACCTGTATTAATTGCCCAAGGAGCAATAAATGTACATTTAACAGGACTTTTTTTCAATTTTAATTCAACTCTCAAACTATTATGAAAACCAAGTAGAGCATGTTTGGAGGCACAATATGCTGCTACTTTTAATCCTGTTATAATTGATAATACAGATCCTATATTTACTATATGTCCAAATTTTTAAGCTTCCATTTTAGGTATAAGTAATTTGGTTAGTAGAACTGGAGCAAGATAATTAACTGCATGAGTCAATTATAGATCTTGAAATGATTATTCTGAGAATAATTTTAGTTTAGCAACTCCAGCATTATTGATTAAAATATGAATTGGTTCATTGATTTAATTAATAGTTTCAATGATCTACTCTTATTTTGATAGATCACATTCATAAAATGATACTTTACCTCCATATTGTTCAATTGTATTTTTAAGATCAGCAATAAGATCTTTTCTAATGTCTAAGATAATTATTTTGCATTATTTCATTGCCAATAATTTACACATTTATTTACCAATACCCATGCATCCTCCTGTAATTAGAATAGTCATATTGGAATCTAGTTTGATTTTTTTTTATTTCCTAAGTAAAAAGTATGTCAGAAAAATAATGAAAAAAGTCAGGGTATAAGGAATAATCATAAATATAATATTATTTATAATTTATAATTTATAATTAGTTTAGATATTTATAAACAACACATGATTTCATTCTTCATTAACATCTACATTCTATTCTTAAGATTCAATTCTAGCTTTTAATTTTTGATCACCTTTTCTAAGTTTCTTTCTTTTTTTTAAGGCTAAAGTACTGAGATCTTGTTATTAAACGAAAACCTTTCCTCTTTTATCACCTACTTCATCATAAACAATATTTTTTTCCTAAAATTATTAATATATTTATTTACATGTGGTTTAGCTTTTGGTTTAGGTTAACGACATGCTTTCTTAAATAATTCATCATCTGCCCATTTAGTTCTTCTAATTTCAAAAATACTTCTAGGTCCAATTTCTTAAATTTTAATACCATCTTCATGATTCTATTTTTATAATATTGTTATTGCTAAACTTGTATCATTTGTTGCAGTAATACTTATAATTAAATGAATTTCTTATGATTTTATATCTTAAATAGGAACATTTTCATAAAAGAAATCTGTAAAAAGATTATGTAATTTCATATGATTTGGATTAAATCCAAAAACATCACCATTAAAAATAATTAATGGTCTTGCATGCATAGGAATTTCAACAGAAGTACCAAATTCTTCTTGACTTTTGAATTCTTTTAAATGTAATTCAACCATATCTAATATTTTTTTATCAAATGTTCTTCCAATAATAAGATTATCAGGACGTTTCTTTGAATTTGATACAAAACAAAACATTGAACATTAACTTCTTTCACAAAATGTTTCTAATTGTTTACTATCTTCAAATGGTTAAATTTCATGATTCTTATTATATGTTGTACTAAAATCTCTTTTTATCAAATGCCATTCATGTGCCAATTATCTTACACTAAGAGAAGTCTTAGGACCTCGTATGAAGAGAGTTTGTTTTGGACCTTCAACTAATTTAGGTTCTCGAGACTCTAGAATTCTTTTGCCTTTATGAGTCTTAGCTCCTCTAGGTGTTGTTTCTTCTTGATCAGACATTATAATTTTAATTTAATTTAAAGAATTTTATAAATATAAATTTNTGTAATTAGAATAGTCATATTGGAATCTAGTTTGATTTTTTTTTATTTCCTAAGTAAAAAGTATGTCAGAAAAATAATGAAAAAAGTCAGGGTATAAGGAATAATCATAAATATAATATTATTTATAATTTATAATTTATAATTAGTTTAGATATTTATAAACAACACATGATTTCATTCTTCATTAACATCTACATTCTATTCTTAAGATTCAATTCTAGCTTTTAATTTTTGATCACCTTTTCTAAGTTTCTTTCTTTTTTTTAAGGCTAAAGTACTGAGATCTTGTTATTAAACGAAAACCTTTCCTCTTTTATCACCTACTTCATCATAAACAATATTTTTTTCCTAAAATTATTAATATATTTATTTACATGTGGTTTAGCTTTTGGTTTAGGTTAACGACATGCTTTCTTAAATAATTCATCATCTGCCCATTTAGTTCTTCTAATTTCAAAAATACTTCTAGGTCCAATTTCTTAAATTTTAATACCATCTTCATGATTCTATTTTTATAATATTGTTATTGCTAAACTTGTATCATTTGTTGCAGTAATACTTATAATTAAATGAATTTCTTATGATTTTATATCTTAAATAGGAACATTTTCATAAAAGAAATCTGTAAAAAGATTATGTAATTTCATATGATTTGGATTAAATCCAAAAACATCACCATTAAAAATAATTAATGGTCTTGCATGCATAGGAATTTCAACAGAAGTACCAAATTCTTCTTGACTTTTGAATTCTTTTAAATGTAATTCAACCATATCTAATATTTTTTTATCAAATGTTCTTCCAATAATAAGATTATCAGGACGTTTCTTTGAATTTGATACAAAACAAAACATTGAACATTAACTTCTTTCACAAAATGTTTCTAATTGTTTACTATCTTCAAATGGTTAAATTTCATGATTCTTATTATATGTTGTACTAAAATCTCTTTTTATCAAATGCCATTCATGTGCCAATTATCTTACACTAAGAGAAGTCTTAGGACCTCGTATGAAGAGAGTTTGTTTTGGACCTTCAACTAATTTAGGTTCACGAGACTCTAGAATTCTTTTGCCTTTATGAGTCTTA
Organism: Paramecium primaurelia; assembly: GCA_905182975.1. Taxonomy (NCBI): domain Eukaryota; phylum Ciliophora; class Oligohymenophorea; order Peniculida; family Parameciidae; genus Paramecium; species Paramecium primaurelia. The sequence continues at coordinate 286,842 of CAJJDM010000090.1, forward strand.
GCTCCTCTAGGTGTTGTTTCTTCTTGATCAGACATTATAATTTTAATTTAATTTAAAGAATTTTATAAATATAAATTTAATAAATATATTTATATATAAGAAATTTACTATTTGATTAAAATATCAATAATCGCTTTCTTCACTTTCCACTTCATCATCTTCATGTTCTGATTTGATATCATTATCTTCTAATGCCATTAAATTTCTCTCTCTTTCTCTATTATTATAAATTATTAATTATACTCTTATTTTCTTTCTTCTTCTAATAATTTCCTTTATCTAGCTTTAATTTCTTATTATATTCTTAATTATTTTAATTGTTCTTTCTAAATATCTTTTTATGTCTAGGGTTCTAATCTTGGCTATTTGTATTTGTTTAAAGTAGGAGGTTTTCTGTTTTTCAATTTTTTGATATGATTACTCATTCTTATTTTGAATTCATCTTCTTTATTGGTATGTAAGTCTTTATGCTAGATGATGATAAATATAGTATGAATACTTTTTTGACTAAGAATGATGTTAGAATATCTGTAAATTCAAACAACAATAATTCATATTTAATAATAGATGTAGATTTTTCTAAAGTCTTTCTTTGATCTTTTTCAGCTGTCTAATCTTATTATTTCTTTCTACGTTTATTTCCATCTTCTCTGATTGTTTAATTAACAGAAGATTAATCAATTTATGAAATAGATTATTATGTTATTTGTCCTTCATCAGTATCAAAGTTTTTATCAACATAACTTATTAAAATAAGTTTATCTTATTCTGAAGCATTTAATAACTTATATATTTATTCTAAATTAATAGTTCTATCAGTAAATCCAAATTAAGTCTCTCTATTTTCAATAGACCATACATCAAATATAGGTTTAACTTCATCAATAAAATCACCAATAATAATTTTAGGATGAGTAGATTTTTTAGTATCATCCAAAGATTAATTCTATTTACCCTTTTTTCTTTCAAAATATGGAGTCAATTTACTAATTATTACTCTTTCAATTGCTCTATGTAAATCAATTAGATTGCCATATTTTAAATATGATAATCTTACAATTAATTCAATAAAATGTCTAAATAAAATACATCTTCTAGGATCATGAATATCTTCAACTTTCTTTTTAAATGTTACATCTTTAAGTTAGAAATCTTGATAATTTATTTTTTCAGTTGATAAACAATCAAAAGCCATTTATTAATGAAATAAATCATTAAGTTCTTACAAATTAATATTACTACCTTATCTACTAAGTACATCTATTTCTACATTTAGTTCTTATCTATCATATTTTAATCTATAATTATTTTTAGATCCTTATAAAAAATTTCTATTCAACTCAGCCAATGAATAATTTTGATTCAATAATTTAGCCTAAATTAAAAATATTAAATTACATCTCTTGCAATCTTCCAAAAACCTTCTAAACTTAAAGAGAATGTATCTTCATAAAGCAAACTTTCAAATTTATTAGCAAAGAATTTATAATGTGTTTTAAGTGTATAATTGTGTCTCAATAACATAGTTTAAACATTTTGATCAATTTATTAAGAGTCTAATTACAATCCTTTATATAAATCTGAGAAATCAATCATATAAGAATAGGGATTAGTTTCTATTGTTTTATTAAGATTAGTTTAAGTTTGATTTGGATTATTAATACCTGCTAATTTTTCAGGTCTCTTTGTAGTATTACCCAATTTATTTTTATCTTTATCTTTATCTTTATCTTTATTATCTTTATCTTTATTATTATCTTTATTATCTTTCTTTCTATCTTTATTATCCCCTACTTCTTTAGGATTTTCATTCTATTAAATTACTTCACCACCTTAAGGTGCAATTTCTCTAGGTAAGATACCAGTTCTAGATTCATTTTCAGTTGTTGCATAAACCTTTATTAATCTATCTTATTTGAATTCTCCAAGAATAAAACCACCTGTATCTGTTATAAATAGAGCAACTCCATATTTTAGATTGTTTTTCCAACTTCCCATATATTTAGCTCCATTTGCATAGTAAAATACTCCAACTCCACTTCTTTCTCCATTTTCCCATTCTCCTTCATATCTATTTCTCAAATATTTGGAACCTTCTCCTTTAGGTTCAATCCATAAATGAACTCCCCAACCATTTTAAACATTGTCTTTCCACTCTCCATAATATTTTTCATTTGAATTCAACCAAAACATTACTCCCTATCCTTCTTTTTTATCCATCAAGAAATCTCCATCATAATAATTACCGGAAGGATAAATCATCTTGCCTTTCCCAGATTTATTGCCTTAATAAAATTGTCCTTCAAATGTGGCACTAAATTTCAAAATGGATAATTATACCCACTTTTGAAAGTAATTTTTCCAAAACCATGTCTTAAACCATTCTCCCATTATCCTTCATATACTGCTGATTTATCTGCTGTAACAAACTTGCCTTATCCATGTCTAAGTCCATTCACAACAATTCCAGTATAAGTTGAACCTTCTGGCCAATAATAAGTTCCTTATCCTTCAATTTTATTGTATGTGAATTCACCCTTATAGATTACACCAGATGCCCAAGTAAATGTGCCCTCACCTAGTTTATTGTAAATTACTAGAACCATGTAACATCCCATTATGAAACTCTCCTTCATACTTATTTCCATTTTTGAATGTAACTTCTCCTTTCCCATGTAATGCTTTGCCATAAACTTAATCAGGTTAATCCAAGATAGCCAAATCAGCATCCCACTTATCATAAATGATCTTAGCCAAATCCAATGGGATAATTAGATTTTTTGGATCCTCTTTGAAATTCATTTAATATTATAAATATTAATATAAGTTATTCTCTAAAATACATATAAATATTAATATTAAATAAATGGGAAATTGCCAACAATGTGATAATTCAGACCCAATCAAAACCCAAGAGATTTTAACATCCAAAACAACTAAGTCCAAATAAAGTAAAAAAATAAATAAAAATGATCTTAAAGGAATCATAAAAATTTAAGCAAATTTTAGAGGTTTTATCACAAGAAAGTAGTATATTAATTTAACATAGAAAATATAAATTTAAATCATCTGGATCAACATCACAAAAATATGGAACTTCTATTAACTAATAAAAGAGTTCTTAAAATGATTCAGTTATCGCAGACTCTTATTAAATCCATACAAATATACAATAAATTCAATAATTATAAAGAAAACAATCACCTATTAAGAATTTAGATTAGGATGATCATAGATAAATTCTTGCTGCTGAAATTACAATTAATATTAATGAAGATGCAAGTTCCTATTCTGAAGTTAGAAGCAAACACTTAATCAGTTTTTAAATGAATGAACTTTGCTTTATCCCTCTACATAAGAAGGATTAAATTAGAGTTTAAAATGAAGAATAATAAAAACTATCCATACTTTAATTGAGAAATGGATGCTATTATGAAGGATAATGGAAAAAAGGAATGGTACATGGATTTGGTAAATATTCACTCTCTGAAACATCATTTTATATAGGAGAATGGATTGAAAATAAGGCTAATGGATTTGGAACATTTCAACATTCTAATGGAGATCTATATATTGGAACTTGGAAAGATGGTACTGCCAATGGCAATGGTAAGTACACATTTGCAGATGATACATACTATGATGGTTAATGGATTAATGATTTACCTAATGGATAAGGCAAATAAACTTATGAAGGTGGATGGATTTATGAGGGTAAACTCTTTTCTGTATTCCAAAGCTAGGAAGCTTTTAAGACGGGTTTAAAAGTGGTTTCGGTTAATTAACATATCCTGATGGAACTATTTATGAAGGGAAATTCCAAAATGATCTAATGAATGGCAATGGAATTTTGAGATTTCCAAATGGAAGATTTTACAATGGAGAATGGAAAAATGGTATGAAAAGTGGTAATGGAGTATTTTAATGGCCAGATGGAAGGAAATATGAAGGATAATTCGTAAATGATTAAAGAGAGGGGTATGGAACATTATTATGGCCAAATGGTTAAAAATATAGTGGATTATGGAAGGAAGGACTTCAACATGGAAATGGATAAATAATAAAAGGAAATGGTACTACCTTCAGAGGAAGGTGGATCAAAGGAAAAATTATTTCAACAAAATTCACTACTAATACTCCTGCTAAAGTAATAAAATTAGTTAATGAATGATCCTATTATGTAGATATATGTCTACTTTTGATTTTAATTTAATAATTATTATAATGTTTGAATGTCCAATATGTTTAGTATCATATGATAATCATGAAGCCTTTACATTTCCTTCATGTTTTCATACATTTTGTAAAAATTGTTTAAAATCAACTTTTGAAACAAGAATAAAGGAATAAAATATAAACCTAGATATCTTTAAATGTCCAGGTTGTGAAATTCCATTTGATCAATCATTGATCTAGAATTTTATATCATAAGAATCTTTTAAGAAATACTGTGAATTAAGTATAGAAATGAATCAAATTTTTGGTTTGGAAGAAGATGAGATATTGGCGAATTGTTTAAACGAGGTTTGTAGAGAAAAATATATAATCTGGAAGAATGCAGGTTTTATAAAATTGTATTGACTTAGAATATTAGAAATGTATAAAATGTAAAATGGAATATTGTCGTTTATGTTTCTTACCATAACATAAAGACATTTGTACTTGTGAAGAATAAAAATTAATCTATTAAGACAAAGTTTATAAAGATTTAAAAGTTTTACTCAAAGCAAGTAGATGTCCTAAATGCATGATTTTTGTAGAAAAGGTCGCAGGATGTAATTTTATGACTTGTAAATGTGGAGCTAATTTTTGTAATCTATGTGATATTTAACTTGAGAGACAAGTATAATTTAGGATTTATTTAATAAGGATCATTATTCTCATTTTGAAAACAATAATCCTTCTTATGATAAATGTAAAATAAAAGTAAATGGTTAATGGGTAACAAGACCTGTAGTTGAAGAGGTTAAGAAAGTTCAAATAAAATAAATAATTAAAGAACCTGAAAATGTGAACAATACTATTCCTTGTCCTAATTGTAAATCAATCAATCCTAAAATTACAAGACTTTAACTCTATGATAGGATTATACATTGTAGCAGTGTTAAATGCTAAAATAGAGCTTTTTGTTTATCGTGTAATAGGATGCTTCCTCATTAGGAAATATTAAATCATTTTACTAATACATTAGAATGTAAGTTTAAATGAGTTTAATAATTATATGATTTTTCAATTTTAGTATATTATAATTATAATGTTTAATATTGTTGGGGAACTTTGGAAAGCCTAATAATATGCAAAATAAGAATGCTGTTTTGAAGTTCCTTAAACATTCTACTTATAAGGTAGTAAAATATCACATTATTTTACCAGTTCATAATGTTCTGGTAAAATTTTGAAGAAAAGGAAAGAGAATGTAACTTTATAAAGTATATTGGATACTTTTAATTCTAAAGAAAAGTACGTATGTTCATTTTAGAGATTATTAAATAAAAAAGATGTTTAATTTAAATATTTAACACGTAATGAACTAGAGGCACTCATATCTGACATTACTAATTTCTCAGAACTATATTAAGATGTTATAATTTAATAAACATTTCAGAATGAAAACTTAATTACTTATTGTAAATAAGGTCATATAACATAAATTTAATAAAGAAGTCCCCTTTAATCAGAACCATTAATTACTTTAAAAGTTAGTTAATTTGTTTGTGAAAAAGTAATATTTGAAGCAAGAGTTAACAAAGTTGGAATAGCAATTGAATAATTAATAAGTCTGATTGAAGGATCTAAAGTTAATGAAATTGAATTATACATGAAATATGTTGGAGATAAATTAATTATTATGTGGAATACTAGTATTAAATGTAGGTCTAACAGAAGATCTTTAAATTTCATAAATTCATAGAATTATCTACATAATTAAGAATATTTTGAATAGTTCTAACCAAAAAAATAGATTACAGATGATATTACTATGATTTAATGTTCTGGTTGTAAAAAATTAATAAAAATTAATGATACATTTGAAGTGTTAAAAAATAGAATTTGGAAAATAAGAATGCATAGAAATCTTCATCATTTGAATGATTAGAAATTATATCTTGATGTAACAGGTAGAATTGTACCAAAATTTGATGAATTTTAATTTGTTAGAGTATGTGGAATATGTTATAATAGTTTTATTGATACAATATCTAATAATAATACTAAAACTGAAAATACTTAAAGAAAATTACCATAAAAATAATAAGATTTATAATCAATTATGATGTAAAATGGTCCTAGAAGAAAATTATTTAAATTTAATGATAATCAAACATATTTAGGTAGTCGTTCAAATAGTACTTAAATAAAGGATAAAAGAATGACACCATAAATAATGAATTCTACATTTGATGAAAATTATGAGAGCATATAAAATTAAAAAATGGAAATAGATGATGATTTTGATTAATTATTGAATGAAGTTAAAAATGATATCAGAAGTTCATATTAATCAAATAAAGTTATGACTAATAAAGCTAGAATATAGAGTGCATAAAACAATCATAAATTTAAATTATATTACTAATGACATATATATATATAATCAATCACAAACTAATTTAAGTATTTCTAATGAATTAATATCAAGTTATTTTTCATTCTAAAAATGTTAAATAATATAATATACCAATTAATTAACAACTCTTATATATTTTGATACAAATTTTATAGATTATTAAATTTACTGTTTGGTTTTATTATGCATCTTGAGAAAATCTTCATATAAATCTTCAGATATATCTTTTTTAAATAGTACAAATATTATTGAAAAGGAGATATCTTCTAAAGTATAACTCAAATAATTATGATCCAGAACAATAGCGTTTATAATTTAATTGATAATTTTTGAATCCTAATCTGATTAGACTTTTAAATTTGGAAAAACAATATAAAATCTGCAAATAATTTCATATATAATATCTTAGATTGTTAGAGGATTAGTGTGCCAATCTAATACATTAAGGATAAGTCTTTCATATTATATTAATTATTGTTTAGTCATATTAAGTGATGACTATGATAAAAGTGAATTAATATTTGGGGTTTCAGCATTCATTTTAGTTGCCACAAAGATCATAGCCAAAGATAGAAATCTTAATTGAGTTTAATTATTTATGGTTTTACTTTAGATTCTGCAAAGGAACAGATCATAAAGATAGATAGCTTTATGAGAGAAAGGGTTATTCAAATTTTGACAATTATCTTAAATTCGATTTAAGATAATTGCCCTTGTTTTATAGTTATATTCTTTTTCATTGTATTCTTATAAGTAAAGTGGATTGATATTATAGAATTCTTTCTAAATTGGAATAGGGGAGGATTTAGTCTAAAAGGTAATTGGTGCTGATTCATCATTTTATATGCTCTCATAGCAATATAAATCATCTTCATAGGTGTGTATAGTACTTTCAGCAGTGATTTTAACTTTCTATAACAAATTGTAAGAATTAATACCTTAATAATTTATGGAGATTGTATTAAATAGTCAATTTGAGTGAAATCCTAGGTATTTGTTTATGTATTGACACATCTTTTGAGAGTATTTGATTTAGTGGATGAGGCAAAATAGTCTAGAGATTAATTGGAATATCTTACTTGTTGACCCTACATAATTAAGTCCTAGCATCAGTTTAAATCTTTTATTGTCCATCTTCATTAATTATTTTATGGCGAGAAATCCTTTTAATAATTGCCTTTTTATTTAAGACTAAGCGCAATTTTAAGATTTTCGTGTTTAATTTGTATTTTGGAACCAGAAAAAGAGAATAGTATTTTTAAATTATAATAATTATAATATATCAATCAACAAATTTCTTTTCTTCTGGTTTAGAAGCAATAGCAACAAAACGAGAAGTGCTAAAGTATATATTTTTTGTTAAGAAACATAAGACAATTAGTTTAATCAATAAAATTAATAAAGTAGTTGCAGAAATAAAAAAGTTTGCCATCCAAATTTAATTTCCAAATACATTTTCAGGTGTATAATATTCTTATTCATCTTAAGTTTAAGAATTCTCATCTCCTTCATCTGGTAATTAACATTAATCACCCAATCCTAATATTACTTTTAAACCCTAAAAAAAAGAAATACCACCTATAGCTACCAATAGAGCTATTTAACATAATATTACAACTATTAATCTAAACCATCTATCATCTGATGCATATTTCACTCTATATATATAAAAATCTAAAATTCCAGAGAAAAACACTGCTATCAATTATCCTATAATCCATGGCTTATATGAGACTGTACAATTATCATCCAATCCATTAATTTCAATTACATATGCAACTATAACTCCTGCAATCATTAACATTGAAATTATGCATTATGCTAAAAAAGCTGCAGGTGATACATTCTTCCATAATGGAGCACTTTCACCTGTAAATTCTCCTTTCTCTGTTTTCATAATATAGGTTTTCCCCCATTAACATTTATAACATCTCTTCACATAAGCAAATAAAACACTCATTATTTAAATATTTATATTAATATATAATTTCATTAAAAGAACTAACTCAATAATCCACCAATACCTTATGATTATTATTCCTTTTCTTTTAATCCAAAGTATTTCACTCCTACTTTATAATATAACTAATTATAATAATTATAATACATCTTAGAATATTGGATCTGCATCAATAACAACCTTAAATTTATTAAATACTAAATCATATGCTTCTCTACTTTAAATTCTTATTGATTTCACTAAAAGATGAATAAATAGAGCTTCTTAAGTGACTGTTGTAGGAATTAATTCATTCAATATTTTAACACTCTCATTGTATAATCCTTAACCAAGTTTACTAATTCATTTGCTTTACAATTTTACATTAATAAATATCTAATTAAATTATATTATCTTTCTTATTCAGATAATTACTAATTCCATTTTATTAACATTTAAATCTCTGTATTTACATCAGATAATTAAATAAGATATCTCCATGCCAAATGAAATTTATTATGGTTAATTAAATCTACACCTACTTATTAACAAATTTAATCTTTATAATTTGGATATTTCTTGAGTACTTTATTTATGAATTGTACTTTCAATTTACTAAATTATGCTATAGAATAAATTGACATTATTTCAGCTTAAAAATTAATAGATCATTCTTACCTATATTTTGAGAATCTAAATCATCTGATATTTTGATTACTTCTGTTGCTAAATTAAATCCTGAATTGTCTTAATTGTTTTTAACTAAAACTTTGCTAGCTTATAAATAAAGAATGATAGCTCCATCTTTATTTTATTAATTAATGAATCTAGATCCAAATGTTAATATTTTTTATTCATATTCATAATATTTTTATTCTTTTAACAATTACTCTTATTTGATTAAGATCTATATTACTATTGAGAATTTACTTATTACACTTTATCAGAATTTGATATTTCTATGTTCATAATAATTTATATTTATTTAATATAAGTCAATTAATTATACTAGATTCTTCTTTGACTTATAATTGTGTAATATTTTTAAAGTTCTAAAATAAATTAGATTCTATTTTACTTAGATCATCATCAATAATTAAAAATTTAGCAGTTTTTATTAAGCTAACTCTCTTTAACAAAGAGCTAAAGCAATTTATGTATTATCAAGGTTTGGAGTACTCATTACTGGAATCATATTTTATTAAAAAGATGGTGGTGAAGGTCTCTTTTCAGGTGAATTTGATTTCATTTATAAAGGTTGTTCAAGATTGTACATTGATTATATTTTTCTTGTTTGATTATAATCTCCTAAATCCTATTTACTTTTATTTCTATCTCTTGTTTTTTTCTTTCCTATTCGACCTTCTTTACGATAAGTTTATAATATGGCTTTGGCTGTAGAGAAATTAATTCCAAACTCTTTAGCTGCCTCTTTTATTGTTGATTATTTAGAGAGTATACGACGTAATAGTTAAATACGAACAGATTAATCAATAATAGCATATTTTTTATTGTCTCTATTCTTTAATTCATCATTGTTCTCTTGATGTCTGATTTATAAATAAATAAAATACTCTGATTCAGGTGTGAAACTGTTCAAACTTTCTTCATCTGAATGTATCATTGATTATTATAAATGAGATAAATTTATATATCAAATTATTAAGATTCCCTTTAAATCACAAAATCAACTCATTTTAATTAGATACTTTTAGACAAAAATGAATCATATTATTTTCAGAATATTTAAATATCTAAATTACTAATACAAATACGTAATTTTTTAGATAATTAATTAAATACTTTACATATTTAATCATAATTATATAATTTTATATATTTTTCATACTCATAATCAATACATTTACAGACTAGAAATTAATTAATAATATAATTATAAATTATATTTCAATTAAAAATTAGTTGATAATATAAATCAATGCATTTATGATGATTATCTTAATAAAGGAGAGTTTATCTGAGAACATATTTTTTTTATACTTGTTTATTTACTTATCATTTATTTTATAGGTGAAGAATAGAACCTATAACAACTCATATCATCATCAAGTTAAGTTAATATTTTTGAAAATTATACACGAGATTTTAAAGATGATGCAAATTTTTCTACACTAAATTAAGATATATTATTTATTGGTTTTTTAGGTAATATTTAATCTCTTACTAAATACTTTAAAACAGATTTATCCTATAAATTTATTTCATTTTTTAGTGTTGTAAATGGTTGATCATCTGTATTCATATCTTAATCATATTAATAATTAACTTTTGAAAATCTTTCACTTGATATTTTATTATGATCATGATATTATTTTATTCTAAATATCATCTTCTTTAATTAAGGAGATACAAAATTATTTGTCTTTTATTTCTCTGTATCATCTTATATTTATAAAATAGGTAATTTCTCTTTTTATTCATATTTATCATTCAAATATTTAATAAGCCATTTTTATGATAAACCATATTCAATTACATCTATAAATTATTAACTTGGAATCTTAATAATTCTTGAATCACTCTTTACTATTGCTGTTGTTCTTCTAATAAGTTTATCATTACTTTTCTTATTCAAATATAATTCATAATCTCCTATTATTTAACCAACACTAAAGAGTCCAATATTTTTTATACGTTTTTACTTTTGAAAATTAACAAAATATTTATTTTCTCGAATCTTTGCTGGAGCATTATTTATAATCTCTTTAATTGAAACCTGTACTTCACCTTTAATAATAAGATAAACTGAATCTACTATTTATTATTCTTTATATAATATGCATCCAGCTTATATATTTAATTCTTCTTAATTATGTAAAATAGATTATAATTGCTATTCATTTAATAAATGAAAAGGATGCATTCGTGCAATTACTACCTATCTTAACTATAAATTATCAGCTTTTAATTCACTAAGTAATGTTTGATAAGCATCAAATGTCAATATAGCAAATATACAAGGTTCTTTTGTTATTACAGTAGCTGTTCTTGGAATTCTTTGTTCTATAGCTATCTCTCCAAAATAATCATATTATTTTTTATAAGCAACAATCCTGTAATTTTAATAACGATGTAAAATTAACTCATCGAAAGTCTTAGTTGCTCCTATTATAATATTGTATATTTCTTTGTACTTCTTCGTTTATTGTCTTCCTTTTTTTAATGAATCTCAATTTAATCATGACTTCTAATTAACACAGCAGCCTCTCCTTATAAAATAATATACATTTTTCTTCCAGTTTCCCCTTAATTAAATACTACACTGAATGGATTAAATCTTTCAATCGAAATGGTTTACATCAATTTAATTAGTATATTAGGATTCAATTTATTACGTATTTATTAAAAGTAATGTACATACTATTCAAATTTATCATACAACAATTATAATTATGTATATGATCTATTCTATGGTTCAATACTTAATATTGCGATAATTGTATCCACATCAGATAAATGTTTACGTTACTATATATTGTTTATTTGAAATATTGAATCATCACTCTCAGATTGTTCTGAACTCTAATCAGATATAAAACTCATAATTTTATATAAATAAAATCTAAAATCAAAATAATTTCTATTTTTCTAAATCAGATCCCATAAAATTATTAGTCAATTCTCTTTTAGCTTTTTGACTTAATACTTCATGTAAATTTTATACTTAACTAACCTAAAATTCAATTAATTTTCTTTTAAATTAGTTTTCTTATAAAAATCTATCAAAACCTTCATTTGTATCTATTTCCATATCCTAATTTTTGTATCTACTTCTGGCTGTATCAAAATATGTATTTAATTCTCTACCCATTATATTTATTCTCTTTTTCAATATCTAATTTGATATTTTATGTTCATCCTCAAATAATTCACATTTATCCATAATAGTTTTAATTTTTTAACTAAAATCATTATTAATTATATTAATAGGTGATCTACTGTCACTAAAAGTACCAATAGATGTAGTCATTTATTTGAATTCTTAATGAATAGAAGTTTATGGTGATATTTATACAGTAGTAGGTTGTGAAATAAAGATGTTATTTGTAGGTGTAAATTATTATGAAAGTGTAACTTTATGTTTCGATTCTGGAGTTTTATTTTTGGTATGAAAGAAATGTTTAATAGTATTATTTCTTTAAGAATGATGAGATTTAACTTTAAATATTTAAGCAAACATTTTATCTTAAATTTCTTTTTATTTCTTTATTTTACACATATTAATTTATCCTTATTTCTTAAATTCAGGTTCAAATTAATCATATCTTGTTTCTTTATAAATATTTACTAGATTTTAATTGTATTATTGTTCCAATTTCATTAATTATTCTAATTCTTCTTATTTTATTCTTTTTTAAATTAATTCCTTTAATATTTATTCTTAATTATCTAATTTTTATTCTTTTTTTTCTACATCCACTTTTAATAATTTCCCTATATCAATCTCAGGATGATTTCTGCAAATTTCTGTAAGAAAATATTTTACTTATTCTTCATCTTCTAATTCAACATGATTTAATTCATTTAATTAATAAGATTTCTTAGCTTGCAATTTTACTAAGTTAGCTTTTAAATTTGCTAATTTATATTCTTAATATAATGGACTTATTTAATGCTATCTAAGTAATTCATCATTTAAATATGAAGCTAATCTAACCTCAGGTTTAATTGGTGGAGATCTAAACTTGTACTTAAACTTTTTCTCTGAATCATCCTTTTAAACAGATAAAGACTTATGTTTTAATGAAGCTTTTCTTATTATTTTATGTCCCTCAGTATTTTTATCCTTTGGTATTTTTATCTTTAAGTTCATTATTCGTTTAGCTGATAAATCATTACTGCCACTTTAAACTAATACATTCAAACTATACATCGTAGATCAGCTAGCTTTTTGTTTATAAAAAGAACAAAATTTTAATCAGTAAAATCATCATAATAAACAGGCTTTTATCTAATTGGAAATTGTTGGATAGTTTTCTTAACTAAAAATCCTTAAAAACTCATTTATCAATAAAATAAAATTAATTATTTTTAGCAATTTAATAATATAATATTTATAATCGATTAACATAAACTATTGAATTATCTCTTATATATCAAATTTACTAATAAATTGCAATTAAAAACTATATATATATAACATTGAAATAAATATTTTAAAATTATTATGAAATGTAGACTTATATTTAAAATTTAGTTAAACGAAAGTGTTAATTGAAAATTTTAGAATAAATAATATTAAAATGATATAAAGTTTAAACTCAATAATAAATTTAAGATTCAATGATTACTTTGATTTCAACAAATAATATATTCTTCATTCTTAAAATCTAATATATTTAGATAAAATAATGATTAACTTGAGAATAAAAACATTTTGAATTTATTACTTTTAAATTGAATTATTCTAAATAAATTTTATATACGATTTCAATTGTTATTCATTTATCATTTCACTATTTTTAAATTATGAAATAATTCTTTAGAATCATAATAGATTGTACTTTTAAATTAAATTATTTTGGATGACTAAATAATTATCTATTATAACTAATTCTATATTTTTTATTAGTTCATTAATTTCTCTTAATAAAATAATTTATTCATGCTCGATGAAGATATAATGATTTTCTGTCCTATTCATAATTATGAAATCGTATTTCTTGATATTCATGAAGGAATTCCTCTAGGAGAAAGGGCTTGTTGTAAAGGATGTTGTAATATCAAAAAAGCATATAATATTAAAGAAGCAAAAAATAAGATCAATTCTTAAAGACTTTTGGAAACCTAGATTATCAATACTAATATAGATAAGATAATGGAGGAAATGAATTTTATAGAAAAAAAAATAAAATCATTTTATAAAGAAATCCAAGTTGTTTTTAATGAAGTTTTCCTTTCTATAGAAAACTAGAAAATATAACTATAATCTTAAGCAAATATTGAAAATGAAATAAAGATTAAATCTTTAAGTGATCTTTAAAATCTTGCATTAATGATATGTTAATTAGAAAATAATTAGAATAATAATTTATTTTAGTTCAAATAATTAGATATGAGTGCTTATTTAACAAATCTACAGAATAAATTAGAAAAGGTTCAGAATATTGTTGATTAATATATGACAACAATAAAAGCTACTAAAATTGATTCAGAATAATAAATAGTCTTTCGAAATAACTATTAAGTGATTTAAACTTATCAAATGGATAAATGGATTGATCCAATATTATTTTAATAAGATAACAATAAGGCTATTATATGTGATTGTTCTGGAATTATGGAAATTAATTTTGAGAATAGCAAATTTATAAATCAGCGTTTAATTTAGATAAATAATATTACAGGAATTTGTTTTGAAGCTAATCTAAACTTAATGATAATTGCAAGTCAAGATGCTTTAATTTCAATTTGGCAAAAAGAAAATTAGAATTGGCATTTACGTTCATAATATAAAGGACATTCTTAATCAATTAATAAAATAATAATAAATGAATCTAAATCTTAGGTTATATCTGCTGGTTTAGATCATAAAATTGTTATATGGAATAGAAAAGAGTTAAAATTAGAAAAATAGATTTCTTTAAAAGAACACAAAAAAAGTGTCACAAGTTTAGCTTGGAATTATTCTGGAGAATATTTTGCATCTGGAAGTGCCGATAAAAGTATAATTATTTGGAAATCTAATAATGGATAATGGAGTTTACATTAATAAATAAGTGATAAACATTAAGAATTAATTTCTGATATTGTTTTTGATGATTATGATAATATATATACAGCAGCTGAAAATGTTTATGTATGGAAATTAGATAATAGTAAGAATTATATATTTTATTTAAAGATACAAACTTAAAATCAAGTCAAAAAATTATTTTATAATAAAAATCATTAATATTTAATTATTTTATAAAAAACAATAGAAATCTGGAAAATTGTGAAAGATTAGATAGTTCATAAATAATCAATAAATGGTGAATATTATAATCAGGCAATCTCTATTAATGGTTAATTTATACTTGCTTAAAAGTATAAAAACCAAGAATTGGAATTATTTGAATTAAAATAGTTGTGATTATGGAAAAATTTATAGATTACCTATTAAAATTAATAAATTTATGTATAAATATATTAATTTAAACACTCATCATCTAAATCTGAATGTAGAGTTATACAATAACTTAGGCAAAAGAAATGTCGAAGCTTAATTATATTTATAATAATAAAATTTGTTCCAGAATTTCTATTCTTTATTTAGGGATGTTCAGATCGATTAATTATAATGAAAAATCATTATGACACTTTGGGTTTAGAAAGGAATGCTTAACCTAACCAAATCAAGAAAGCCTATCATAAATTGGCCCTTTAGTGCCATCCAGTATTAACTTGCTGATGTCTTTTTAGGATAAGAATAGTGATTTTAAGGCAACTGATTAATTTCACTAAATAAACGAAGCCTATAATACTCTATCCAAAGAAGAATCAAAATCAAAATATGACAAAAGACTCTAAACCAGAGAAAATTTGAATGACCTGTTAAACTATATTAAATAGTAATAGGAAGAACCATTTCTCAAATATGATATAAGAGATGATTTTATATCTAAAGAAGATCGAGAATTCTTAAGAAAATTTTCAAATAAACAAGACATAGAAACAATTAAAAAAAAGAGAATTCGAAAAAAATGAAAATCTTACCTTTACAAATAAATTAATAAAAAAATCATAAATTGGATCAGAAATAATTATCTTTGTTAATGTGGATTGTAGCCAATCCACTCTATTATTTTTCAAAAACTAAATACTTTTATTCTAAAAATATATTTAATGTACATATTTTATCAGTAAATAGTATTTCTCCTATATCCTCCATAGAAACTAACCTAATCCCCTTCGAAACTTATATCAATAAAATATCAATTCATAAATTCCTTATATTAAATTAAATTTCTTTATGTCTCATTCTTAATTGGTTCTTCTCCTTAACATATATACAATCTATATTTTTTATTATATCCTTATATTATATAATTTTTAGATCATATAATCTTTTATTTTTTCAACATTCCTAAAATTGGTACAATTTAAATAATGAATATTGTTCTTAAGTTTTTATTTAATGAATAATTATTGAAGATGTTATAGAATAATAAAAATCAATAAATGCATATAATAAAAGAAGTTAAATTGATAAAATCTCATTTAAATTAATATTCATTTATGTTAATTAGATTATTCTAATTATTATTATTAAATTTATTATTACAATATTTATTTAGTATTAAAATATATAATCTTAAATTTGATATTCAAATATTTCATTTAAGTTTTGAACAATTCCTAATTTTTGTTATATTGTTATATCTACAATTAAATAAATAATAAAATGATAAAAAGAATATTATATAATAGAATAAATATAATATTTAAATAATAATAGAACTAATAGAATTATTATTCTTAATTGAAAATGAAATAAATAATCAAGATTATAATTGATATTGAATTATCTATTAAAAAAAATAATATATTTTTTAATTTTTATGTAAATATTTAATGACTCAACTATGAACTACTGAAGATGATTTGATTATGGTTGAATTTTGAATAAAGGATGTTTATAATGGTTATGCTTTCTTTCTTAAATCATCACATTCAATTAATGCATTTTAAAGTGATTATGTTAATCTATCATTATCATCTGTAAGCATGATAATTTAATCATTCATTCTACTATTCTCACCTTAAGATTTTGAATATTTTTGAATTTAAACTTCTAATTATCCTGCTAATAATGCACATTTATTTTCAAGATCATTTTTAGATTTTTCTAATTTTTCAATTTATCTTTATAATAAATCCATTTTAGCATGCCATTCCTCTTTTTCTTTATTTTAAGTAACTATTTATAATTATAATTTCTATTCTTCTACTTATAATTATTTAATAATTTAATTTTATGAATCATAATCATTTAATCTAAATAAATATTATATAATTACTTTTATTTCAAATCCAATAATTCTCTATTCTTACTTTATAATTATTATAATAATTCATCCTATTATTTATTTAAAGCTTAAATCTTACTTTCTAATTCATTTTTGATTCCATTAAATTATTTCATTTAATTACATTCATTTTATAATCTTTAAACTTCTTAAATAAGATCCTCAGATTTAACACTTAAAGATAATTGATTAGATTTCAAAGAATCAATATCCTATAATAAAGTAGTATTTTTTTATTCAACATTTTCCTTAATTTATTTAAGATCTTCACATTCCTTTTATTTAATAACCAAATTTTATTTAATAGTATCAATTTATCCTTTCATTTAAATAATTTATTCTTCAGATCTTCTAGCATCTCCTTCAAAAGCTGATAATTAAGTAACTAATGTTTCTAAACGTTAATTAGCTTCCTTCAAATTATCAATTTCATCATTCTTAGTCTTTACCATATGTTTTTATCTTTCAATTTCAGATGCTAACAATGCTACTCTTGATTCTAAACTTTCTTTCCAATATTAAAATTAAGCAGCTTCAGCTTCTTTAATTTTTAATTTATCTTTCAAATCATTACATTAATCTTATAATTATTAAGAATCCTCTATAATTTTAGCATAATCTGTTTCAATAGCTTCTAATTTCTTTAATCTTAAAATAGCATTTTGATTGGTAACTTTTAATTAGAAATTCTCTTCTTAAATTTCATTATTTCTTTTTTGGAATTGATTCAATTATGAAATATGTTATTCATTTGCTTATTCTAATTCTACAATAATTTTGGATCTTTCTTAAATCTATTATTCTTAACTCTTTAATTATTCTTAAGCATGTTACAAATCTTTTAAATATTAATTAGCTGTCTCAGTTGCTTAAGCTAATTAAACTTAAATATTAGCTAAAGAATTTTAACTAAAAATAAAAAATAATATAATTACTCTTTTTAAACAATATTTTATAAATCTTCCCATTGATTTCTAAATGGTATTAATTGATTAATCTTAAATTCTTAATTTTCATTTTAAGTCAAAAGAGCTTTTACTTAACTAGTTAATTATTAGTTTTTAGTTTATAATGCAAAGTTTTCCTCTTAAGATTATCCTAATTAACCTTCAACAATCATTACTTTCTAACCTAATCTTTCTGCTTCAAGGGCTTTTACTTCTGCTTTACCTAAACGATTATTTAATCTATCAACTTCCATTTATAATTAAGTCAAAGTTGCTTTAATTTCTTCTTTCTCTGATGCTGCCTTTTCATATTTATCAACATATTCTTATTTAATCTTTTATGTATTCTCTAAATCAGTTCCAATTAAATAATTTGATGTCTTTAATTTAGCAATATCTTAATCTTTTACATTACTAATGCTCTTTAATGATGCATATTCATTTTATAAAATTTAATAATTCTTTAATTACAATTGATATTTTGCAATTTTTTAATTTAATTTATCAATATCTGAATTTAATAATGTCATTTCATTAAGTTAATCTTCAATTTATTATTATAATTAACGATTTTATCCTTATAATTCAGGTAAACTCTTTTCCAAAAATCTTAAATCTGTAATTCTAGATTCTTAGGTATTGCATCTACTTCTTAATTCTTCACATTCTCTTACTTTATTTTAGAATGCTAAAGTTAATTTTTAGTTTTCTTTTAATAATTCATCAATTCTTTTTTGTAAAGGTGTCAAATCTTTATCTGCTAGTTCTTATTTTAATAATGGAATTTATGTAGCTGTATTTAAATATTCTTATTATAATTTATCATATCTGCTTTATAATTATTATAATTATTATTAAAGTACTTCATTAGATTCATTATTATTTTGACTTTAAGGTTAACTTTAGGATTATTCCCTTAATAATTAATTGAGTCTTTCATTATCTAATTTACTTTAAGTGAGTTATGCATTTGCATATGTATATTTCTCTTCAATTCCTTTTAGATCATGATTTAATTATTCTGATTATAAGTATTTTCTTCTCTAATTTTCACAATCTTCAGTCTTTATTTATAATTGAATCTTTAAATATTATAAGTCTTGCATCATTTAATTGATTTCTCCTTAAGATTTCAAATTTTATTCAATAGATTATAATGAAATTTTTTATGAATTATTTTATTCATCTATTAATTAATTTTTAAGTTATTTGATTTCATTAATTAATTTACTATTTTCAGTATTTAATAAAGTTTATTATGCTTCTATTTCTTTTAGTTATTTCTTAGCTTCAGTAGCATCAACATAATAATTACCAGCTTATCTTCTCCAATCTTCAACTTCTTATCTTCTAGCAATCAATTATTTTTATAATAATCTCATTTAATCATTTAAGAAATCACAATTAGTTTATAATTCTTAGTTTAATTTAGATAATAGATCCAATTCAGATGATAATTAATTAGATTTTAATGTCCATTAATTAATTTCAGTTTTATCTTCAATACGAGTTTCTTATGTAATTTCAATAGAAACCATTTATTAAGATAATAACATGTTTTATTTATTTTATTTATCATATTATTCTTATAATTAAGCAAATTCTGCTTTTAATTATTCAATAACATTTAATAATGATTTAATTCTAGCTTCTAATTCACTTGTATCTTTACTTTTTGGTTATAATTCAAATTAAGTTAATTTTCTTCTAAGATTTTATATTTCATTATCTTTCAAAATAATAAGTTCATTTAATTTCTTATTTTCTATTTCAAATAATTTTAATTATTAAATTCTAGCTTATAAATCTTAAATTTCATTTTTATTAGCTTCTATTTAATCTTCTAAATATTTAACTCTTCTAATTAATGTTTAATTTTCATTATTTAATTATTTAATTTAAGTTGTTAAATATTTAGTTTCTTCTAATCTCTATTAAATTTAATTCTTTTCAATTTCTAAATTACCATATTTTATTTTTAATGAATCTAATTAATTTTTTCTATCATTAGCTATTTATTTAAGTTCTTCAACAGCAACAATTAATCTTTTATTTTCACTTTCAAATTCAATCTTTAATAATTTTTCATGTCTTAATTCACCACAATTATTTTCTAATCTAGATATTTCTTTCCTTAATTCTGTCATTGCTGTCTATTATACTTATAACATTTCATTAAGATTGCCTATTTCTTAATTTAAAACATTTATTTCCAATAATTTATTTTATAAATTAGTTATTTCAAGATTTTATTCATTAATTAATTTACTTCTCTATTAAATAGTCATACTTAAATTATTTTATTATTCTTATAATTTAACTACCTTCATCTTTTAAGCTTCTAAATCTTATTATTTTAATTCAACTTCAGTTTCCATTTATAAAGTTTTCTTTCTCCATTCATCAACCTAACCTTATAAATGTTAAATTAAATTTTTTAATTTCAAAATTTCTGCATCTCTTAATTTAATTTCAGTAGCATTGTTTCTTTAAGCTGCTTCTATTTAAACAGCATTTAATCTTTCATTAAGTTCAAATATTTAATTTTATAATTTATTTCTCTCATCCACCATTTCCCAATATCTATCTTACCATTAATTAGCTTAACCTTCAAGTCCTTTCAATTATCCTTCTACTTACATATTCTTTATTTCAATTCCTTAATATGTACTCAACTAATTTTCTAATTTATTATATTTATCTCTCCATTCATCTAATTCTCCTAATCTACTCTTCAATTATACTTATAAATTCTCTAAAATAATAGAAACCAATTATACCATAATTATTCTTTGTTTCTTCAATTGAATTATGTAATTCATATGTATTTAATCTCTATTTCAATTCATCGTTCTCTTTCATGAGTGATCTATTTTATGCATACAAATCATTGTTCTCTCCATATAATAATTGAATCTTGGCCTCTTATAATTTTATCTAATCATATTAATAATATATTTATACCACTTCTTCATTTGCTATGTTTTTGTCATAAATGGCCATCAAATCTAAATATCGTTTTCTCCATAATTCTACTTCATGCAATAGAGATTAGATCCTGACTTCATAATCAGAAAAGTTTTATTAATCTACCTTTTTAGTGACAGTATATTGAACATCTAAAGGTATGACAGTCTCTCTTGGAGTAGATGATAATAAAAATTATGATTCTCTTAGCTATGGATTCACTATTGTTTCTCGTTGAATTACAGACCCTCCATTGCGTTCTCCAAGTTGAGGAGACAAGTAACGCATATGTGATTTTGTTAATGATGACTAAATGATTGATTCTTACTTTGAGAAACTCATTTACAAAGATATTTTTTTTATTAAATAAACTTATATATATATATATAAATATACATATTATTTAAGATCTCAATTATATAATATACTAATATATTTTTTAAGAAAATTAAGCACCTTCTTGAACTCTAATTTATATATTAAAAAAATAAAACAACGTTAAATGAAGTTTTCTAGATCAACCTCAACTCATCTTACTAATTTATCATTTAGATCTAGTAATCCAAGCACTATTCAAACACCATAAAGTAATTCTCGTTTGAGTGAGGTTAATAATAAAATTGATGATCTATTAAAAAAATCATCAACATCCATCAACAAATAAGAATTTAAATTTCCATCATAAGAAAAAAAGATTAATTAAACTTATAATCATACTCTTGTTGTTGAATAAATATAAAAAGAAAAAAAATAATTGTTGACCATTCTATTATAAAAAGATAGCATTATAAGAGATTAATAGAATAAGATTGCATAATTAGATTTATAGAATAAGAATTTGATGAAATAATTATAATAATTCAACAATCTATAACCCTAAATGGAATAATTGGAAGAATAATGTTAATAAATTATTAAACAGAATGAATAACTGAAATATGAAAAAAACTAAATATAAACCTCACTTAATTATCTTAAATGTTAAAATATTTAAGTTATAAGTCAAGAATTAAAGAATTCGTTGTAATAATTACATTAACAAATTAAGAAATATTATATATGCAATTATAAAGAAGACTATTATAATCTAGAATAAAGTAGGATGACTCTAAAAATGAGTGACTTTGATTTCTATACTATCTTAAGGGAATGTTTGGATTGCATATTGTATATGATTAAAAATACTGACCATTCACTAGAAAATTATTCTAATATAAATACTAAAATATGATTTATACTATGTAATTAAAATATAAATCTAGATACTCTAATTGATTGATTAAAATTAATTCCAAGATTTATTACCTAAATCTACTAAAAATATTAGTATTATTAAATATTATAATCATATTTCTGTAAAATATCCATTTGCTATTTGGTCCCTTAATTATTCCAATTTTTTCTTTTTTTCAATATCAATACTATCTTATTATTTTTATGAGGACTTTAATATATAAAGTAATTTTAATTTATGATCTGCTTTGTTGAACACTATAATTACGAGATTTTTTAAGTAAATTTTATGTATCATCTAAGTATTTTTAACCTTAAATTATGTTCTTTAATCTCTAAGATTTCTATTCTAATGATCTATCACGATTACTCATTAAAGAATATAATTTCTGATTGAATTTATTAACTTAATTACTTTTTAGTTAATAATTTTCATTTATTGTAGTATGAATTCTATTTTCATAATAAAAATAATCCTTTTTCTCTTAACTTGAATTATCATTATTAATTTATTTAATTTTTTATTATTTATTAATGTCTTAATATTCATCTTCTAATATTTGTTAATCATTAATCCTAAATTTCAATTTTTCCAATCTATTTCTACAACTATTTACTTTTCTTTTATAATCTTAGATTTTTTAATTGTATATTTTATCCTTATTTCCAAAATATTCATCTATATCTGGTATATCTAAAGAATATTGACAAGACATTGGAATTTAAAGGAACATTTTGCATTTGTTATTCTTTGCTTATTAAAGTCTATATAATCTTTAATTAATGAATTTACTATACATTTTATTCAAATAACAGTTCTCTCAGAATTGTTTATGGATTTCTATAAATAAAAGCACTTCTATCTTATTTTGTCTCAAATTTACTCATAGCTCTATATTATCTATTAACTTTCATAATTGAATGATTCATAATTCAAAAATAAGAAAATAAATTATAATCACATATAAACGTATATTTATTATAGATATTTTGTAAAAAATGAAATTTAAATATGTGATTTGAGAATTATTTATATTAATTTAATGGTTACATAGAATTACTATATTTAAATATAAGACATATAAAATGTCTTTGTTAATGGAAACTTGAAATGATTCTCTTTTGATTGTTTATTAATTTTAACATTATAAGATAATTTAATATATCTTGAAAAACTTAATTAAGTCTTGATAATTTGAAATAAAAATAAATTAGATATATAAACTACAATTAAAAATTTATGAATATATTAGATATTCAATGACAAGAAATAGAAATTATTAACATTAAGAATATGTAATATTTTAGAATTTTTGGGCAGTAGTGTATCAATTCCAATTTAAAAATTAATTATCAAATATGACTTATTGAAACAATCAAATCCTTTAGTANCCTAAATCTACTAAAAATATTAGTATTATTAAATATTATAATCATATTTCTGTAAAATATCCATTTGCTATTTGGTCCCTTAATTATTCCAATTTTTTCTTTTTTTCAATATCAATACTATCTTATTATTTTTATGAGGACTTTAATATATAAAGTAATTTTAATTTATGATCTGCTTTGTTGAACACTATAATTACGAGATTTTTTAAGTAAATTTTATGTATCATCTAAGTATTTTTAACCTTAAATTATGTTCTTTAATCTCTAAGATTTCTATTCTAATGATCTATCACGATTACTCATTAAAGAATATAATTTCTGATTGAATTTATTAACTTAATTACTTTTTAGTTAATAATTTTCATTTATTGTAGTATGAATTCTATTTTCATAATAAAAATAATCCTTTTTCTCTTAACTTGAATTATCATTATTAATTTATTTAATTTTTTATTATTTATTAATGTCTTAATATTCATCTTCTAATATTTGTTAATCATTAATCCTAAATTTCAATTTTTCCAATCTATTTCTACAACTATTTACTTTTCTTTTATAATCTTAGATTTTTTAATTGTATATTTTATCCTTATTTCCAAAATATTCATCTATATCTGGTATATCTAAAGAATATTGACAAGACATTGGAATTTAAAGGAACATTTTGCATTTGTTATTCTTTGCTTATTAAAGTCTATATAATCTTTAATTAATGAATTTACTATACATTTTATTCAAATAACAGTTCTCTCAGAATTGTTTATGGATTTCTATAAATAAAAGCACTTCTATCTTATTTTGTCTCAAATTTACTCATAGCTCTATATTATCTATTAACTTTCATAATTGAATGATTCATAATTCAAAAATAAGAAAATAAATTATAATCACATATAAACGTATATTTATTATAGATATTTTGTAAAAAATGAAATTTAAATATGTGATTTGAGAATTATTTATATTAATTTAATGGTTACATAGAATTACTATATTTAAATATAAGACATATAAAATGTCTTTGTTAATGGAAACTTGAAATGATTCTCTTTTGATTGTTTATTAATTTTAACATTATAAGATAATTTAATATATCTTGAAAAACTTAATTAAGTCTTGATAATTTGAAATAAAAATAAATTAGATATATAAACTACAATTAAAAATTTATGAATATATTAGATATTCAATGACAAGAAATAGAAATTATTAACATTAAGAATATGTAATATTTTAGAATTTTTGGGCAGTAGTGTATCAATTCCAATTTAAAAATTAATTATCAAATATGACTTATTGAAACAATCAAATCCTTTAGTAAGATAATTCTATCATTGATTTTGGAGAATAAATAGGGAACATAAAATTGAAATGAGTTAATTATAAAATATAAAAATTATAATATTTCATAATGGACACTAGACAATTAGAAGCCGTACCAGTTTAATCTCGAAATACAGTGAAATAATAGGAAGTATGATAATATTAAGATAAAAGGATCTTTATATATCATTGCCAGATTTATATATTAGAAAATATGTGCTATCTGAAAAAATATGTGCATTAAAGAAACCATACATACCAAAAGTAAATATGCATGATCAAACAAATTAAGAGGTATAGATGGAAAGTAATTTTAGATTCGAAGAGTTCCAAAAGTTTGGTAATAAGTAATGAATGATGTACAATTGAAGGCACTTGATTTTTCAGAGAGATAGAAATGGAAAGTAAAAGAATAATTTATATTAATATATAGATAGCTGTGAATTATTAATTGGCATAGGAAGCAAAGGCAAATCATTAGATGTTATAGAAAGAGAGGGAAGAAATAGAGTAATTTGGAATTTGTATTTCTTATTCATTATGTCAGATGGTATAGAAAGCATTTAATTAA
Source organism: Paramecium primaurelia (assembly GCA_905182975.1). NCBI lineage: Eukaryota > Ciliophora > Oligohymenophorea > Peniculida > Parameciidae > Paramecium > Paramecium primaurelia. Next base: position 312,814 of record CAJJDM010000090.1, read on the forward strand.
ATGGGTAATTATAATTTTAGTATAGAATTAGATATTGAAGAACCAAATCAAAAGCCAATATAAAAATATTTGAGAATAATGAAGAGTGATAATTAAGAATTAGATGAATAGAGATATTAAGATGCTCTTCAAAAAGTGAAAAGATACTTATCAACTAATAGAGATATTTATGTCTCTTTGGAATCATTATTTCCAGATATGTAATAAACATATTCAGAATCAAATACTCATGATATTCATTCTAATGATAGAAGGAAGATTAAATAAACATATGATTTCGATTTTAAGAAAAAATATGAGAATCTATAAGAGGCTCTGTAATTGTTTGTGAATAAAGATATTCCATTAAAAGAATCTTTTGAGAAGAGTATGATGAGTATAGAGAGTTTTCCAACTTCTTTGGATATGATTTTCAAATATAAAGCAAAATCATATTATTAAGAACCTTGTTTGGATCCAGAATATGAAGAATTATTATATACAATTGGTTGTACTCCTGAATAGGTATTAAATGATGGAGAAAAGATGATGAAGAAGTATTAAATCATATTAATTATAGAATGAAGATATTTTCAAGTAATTAAGTTGTAGAATAACAATTACTTCCATAATTGGAATTAAAAGATTTGTTTCGATACAAATATAATTATATAGAAAAAGATTGTCATTTTATTTAGCAGAATGGAAAATTTATACCTTTAAATGCTGAAAGATTCAATTCACATGCTTAATCAATAACAAAATCAAATGAATTAGTCAAACAATATTTCATATAGTAATAATTATACATAATCAAATTTTTTAGTTATTTTTAGAAATTCTAAGGAGATTTTAATTAAGTTAGTTAAGCCTTATCATCAAATACAGTCACAGCTAATTTGTATTTGTATACTCCTAATTTCTGTGCTGATCTTTATGCTTGGTTGATATTTAATAAGAGTATTCCATCAAATTCTAAATTTATCTTGCCTTAACAATATTAAAAGAAATGTGAAACAATTAAATAAATTTAGAAATCTTNGATAATTCTATCATTGATTTTGGAGAATAAATAGGGAACATAAAATTGAAATGAGTTAATTATAAAATATAAAAATTATAATATTTCATAATGGACACTAGACAATTAGAAGCCGTACCAGTTTAATCTCGAAATACAGTGAAATAATAGGAAGTATGATAATATTAAGATAAAAGGATCTTTATATATCATTGCCAGATTTATATATTAGAAAATATGTGCTATCTGAAAAAATATGTGCATTAAAGAAACCATACATACCAAAAGTAAATATGCATGATCAAACAAATTAAGAGGTATAGATGGAAAGTAATTTTAGATTCGAAGAGTTCCAAAAGTTTGGTAATAAGTAATGAATGATGTACAATTGAAGGCACTTGATTTTTCAGAGAGATAGAAATGGAAAGTAAAAGAATAATTTATATTAATATATAGATAGCTGTGAATTATTAATTGGCATAGGAAGCAAAGGCAAATCATTAGATGTTATAGAAAGAGAGGGAAGAAATAGAGTAATTTGGAATTTGTATTTCTTATTCATTATGTCAGATGGTATAGAAAGCATTTAATTAAATGGGTAATTATAATTTTAGTATAGAATTAGATATTGAAGAACCAAATCAAAAGCCAATATAAAAATATTTGAGAATAATGAAGAGTGATAATTAAGAATTAGATGAATAGAGATATTAAGATGCTCTTCAAAAAGTGAAAAGATACTTATCAACTAATAGAGATATTTATGTCTCTTTGGAATCATTATTTCCAGATATGTAATAAACATATTCAGAATCAAATACTCATGATATTCATTCTAATGATAGAAGGAAGATTAAATAAACATATGATTTCGATTTTAAGAAAAAATATGAGAATCTATAAGAGGCTCTGTAATTGTTTGTGAATAAAGATATTCCATTAAAAGAATCTTTTGAGAAGAGTATGATGAGTATAGAGAGTTTTCCAACTTCTTTGGATATGATTTTCAAATATAAAGCAAAATCATATTATTAAGAACCTTGTTTGGATCCAGAATATGAAGAATTATTATATACAATTGGTTGTACTCCTGAATAGGTATTAAATGATGGAGAAAAGATGATGAAGAAGTATTAAATCATATTAATTATAGAATGAAGATATTTTCAAGTAATTAAGTTGTAGAATAACAATTACTTCCATAATTGGAATTAAAAGATTTGTTTCGATACAAATATAATTATATAGAAAAAGATTGTCATTTTATTTAGCAGAATGGAAAATTTATACCTTTAAATGCTGAAAGATTCAATTCACATGCTTAATCAATAACAAAATCAAATGAATTAGTCAAACAATATTTCATATAGTAATAATTATACATAATCAAATTTTTTAGTTATTTTTAGAAATTCTAAGGAGATTTTAATTAAGTTAGTTAAGCCTTATCATCAAATACAGTCACAGCTAATTTGTATTTGTATACTCCTAATTTCTGTGCTGATCTTTATGCTTGGTTGATATTTAATAAGAGTATTCCATCAAATTCTAAATTTATCTTGCCTTAACAATATTAAAAGAAATGTGAAACAATTAAATAAATTTAGAAATCTTAATAACAATAAACTTAATACACTAATATACTAAATGATTATGAATAACTTATTTAGAAGAAATTACCAACTAAAATATAACATTTAAGATCTCTTCCATAGATACCATTTAAACAATATAATAAGTCTGTTTTCAAAGAATTACTAACTAAAATTAAATTTGATGATCCTATATAGATTAAGACTTCTGGATAAGCTGATTATTCAATGGTTGAAAAACTTTCATTTTCTAATTTGAAAGAATTGGTTAAATCTGTTAACAATTCAAAAGGACATATTGAAAAAAGATATAAAAACATATATGATATTGCTAGATAAGATTGTTATCCTATTGAATAAATTAAAAAAGAATTTGTATATAATATTTTTTAATTTTTAGAGGAAAAATTTTAAGTAATAACTATAAGCAGGATAAAGAATGTTTCCTTAAACTATGAAGTATAATAACTAACCACCAAATTCTGGATTACAAATTAATCAATATTAATCAAAACCAACAACAATAGAAGGTATCAATAGTACCTAAAATATTATAATGCCATAATAATAACCTCCTCCATAATCAGCTATGCCTATATAAACATAATTACCATTATAATCAGCATTACCACCATAGGTTGCTTAAACTCCTCCAACAGCTTAATAATATATTCCACCTGCTACATCAAGACCACGTAAAACAAAACAAGAAGTTCCTGCTTAACCTCCTTAATAAGCTCCTCCAACTGTTTAATAACCAGCATCTGCAAAGAAAAATAATAGAAAAAAAGATGATACAGTAATTTAACCAGCTTCAGTAACAACTCCTGCCAATGTTGAACCTTAAGAACCACCTAAACAATCAAAAAGAACAAAAAAATAAACAAAAGCCAATGATAAAAATAAACAATAATAACCAGAAGATCGTAAAGATGATAGTGTTTGAATACCTATTTAATTTTTATGTAATTTAATTATTATATTTTTATTAATATTAAATATTTTATTAAATTTAAAATAAATTCATTACGTCATGGGTTCTGTTGATCAGACATAATTTACATTCATTAAGAGACGCCACTTCTCAAAAAAGCGTAAATAAGAATCTAAACCACGAAATTACACATATATTACATCTGATGCCAAAAAATTGTTTCTCTAGCTCTTTCTATTTCATAGCTACAAAATCCATGATGTAAACAATACCAAATAAATTATTATTTAGGCTGCTAACAAAGCTGGAATCAAGTATTCTTCTGCCAAAACTATATTATTTGCACACCGTAAATAATACAAATAAGAATTGATTAGAGATAAATTGGCTGCAGTAAAATATTCTTCGAAATATAGAATTCTATACAAACTAAGTGTTGTGGATATAAACTTAAATAATCTAATTAATCAGATCCAATATAACTAATAACTAGAGTTGGCATGTGACACAACCAATTTCATGTTTGTATATAAATATATATGTGAATAAATTTATTAAATCATAATAAAATTAATTTTTATCCGTTAATTTATGAATATAAGACAACCACTCCAATCTTTTAACTCAATTAAAACATGTCAAGAGTAGTCCAATAAATCAATAACTGAAATCTAAACATTCTTTAGGAAATTGATTGACTTTAAACTGAAAATCTAAAACTTAAAAATCAAATAAAATAACTTCCATCTCTTACAATCACTTTGGATATCATGATAATCTAGATCTTAAAGTATACTATATATATATATATATTTTTAAAGTAATAAATTGAATCCTTATAGCAAAAGTTAGAATAATAATAAAAATTTCATCAAGATGGTATCAAAAAACAAATATTAATTGGAAATAGGATGCTAAGACATTCAAATATCAATTAGAATAACAAGATATTAATCATAAATAGATCCTAAAATAGGTATAAAATAAGTACAAAACTGAAGTTGCCAAATTATAATAAAGCCTAACTTAAATATCCAGTGCTGAATATCATAACTAAAATTTAGTATAAGAATTAGTAATTTATATATATTTATCTAGGAAACTGAATTGATTTAAGTCAAATAACTTAATAACACATTAGAATCTAAATTAAGTTAAATAGAAACTTTAAATATAGAAAGATTAGAATGAAGAATTTATGGATCAATAACAAAAATATAAATAACTAACTAATTCATAATATTTATGTGAAATAAACTTAAATAATAAGATTAAAGAATTAGAAAGTGATATTAACAAATGATTTAATCCTAAAATATTTAATTGTAGGCAAGAATTGATGAATTAATTTAACAAATTGTAAAATATACAAAATAAAATTTTACTTTTTCAAAATCAAAAGAAAAAGATTAATTATTAATAAAAGGACTTCAGAATTATTTAGAATAAGAATAAAAGAATAAATAATTTTGAGATTTTTAATATTACTGAATCAAAAATATCTTTGATCTAGATTTTATAATGTGAATTGCTTAAATTTAAACAGATAACTCATGATGAAAAATCAAGTAAATTTTCATTGGAACTTAAAATTAAATAAATTCAGGAATTTTATTAAAATTAATTAGAATGTAAAACAAATATTCTAGAAGGATAATTTCATAGAATTAATAGTAATTTACAACTAAAGGATATATAAATTTAGTAATTAGAAAATAGTAAAAAGTTAGAATAAAATAAAATTAATGAAATCATTTAGAAAATTCTTAAGAAATTAATCAATTAAAAGATTAAAATGAAATCATGATTAATTATTTATATAAACAAGCTGAAAACCAAAGAAACTTAATTTTACAGAATAAATAATATTAATCATTTGCGGAAAAACTTAAATTAAATAATATATAAAAAGTAAATGTCATCTTCAAAAACTCAGACAAATAGTATTAGATAAATCATAATTATTTGAAAAGGTATAAAACAAACAATCTATAATACAAGGAAAAACTCTAAGTCAAAATCAAATGATAATCATACTATAAATAAGAAGATAAATAGATTCATATTAATTTTGAATAGTTATTTATCAAAAATTATAATATTTTTTTTTAATTAATGAGAGGAATTAGGAATTCTAAGTTGATTTAATTTTAGTCTTTTTAATGTTTAAATGAAATCATATATGTAATCCTGCTTTCTGACTCATATTTCTTAAAAGATTTTTAATTCATCGTCTCTTCTTTCATTCAAAAGTTAAAAATTAATAACTATTGATTTATAAAAAAATTATAAATATTTAAACATTTTAGAACTAATATAATCTAAATTTAATTCATTCATTTGATTAATGTTCGAGACTATTGAGAGTAATAGCAATAAATACATTATAAATTTTATACTAATTACATTATTGCTCTAAATAATTAACAACATTATTATAGCATCAAATAGAAGATATAGTAAAAAAATAATCTTTTTCGACAATTAATAAATATTAATTTTAGATTCTTAATTCCAAAGCTGGGTATTATGAATTTTATAATATTTTGAGACTTTTAGTATTTTTAGATAGACAAATCTCATTTTGAATTAATTGGTAATCCTATAATTACATAAGGATAATGAGAATTTGATAAATTCTCTATTTTACTCATATAATTTATACTAGCACATTTTGTTAATAAGTATATGATTTTTACTATATATTATTGATTAATAATATTAATATTTTTAGAATGAAAACTACTTATATTTTAATATAAAAATAAATTACTTTGGATATCCTCTGAATGCTAACTTTTTTATATGAATTAGTTTATATCTAATAGTTTGCTCCTTCTATCATAGAAAATAGAACTGTATTGATTTTTAGAAATATTATAAAGTTATTATTTACCGAAAAAAAAGGATTTATCAATTTGTTACGATAAAAATGCTAGAATTACATAATCAAAATTTGAAAGGTATAGGTACATTAGGATGAATCAAGCGATGATACTAATTAGCTTATCGGAAATTATGTAATTCTATTAGAGAAATAACTAGAAATTATTAATTTAAATAACCTTTTTTTGAAATTATTTCTTCATTATTGGATTCATTTAAAAGTGCTGAATCGCAACATTATATGGAATCAATCCATCTTTCTTAAAGCTGTAGAGCATAATCTTAAAATATATTTATGTAATACTTTTTTCGATATAAAATGAACTATTTGATTAATTATTTTTAATTCCTTAATCCCAACAATCAATCACCTCTTAAAGCTTACCTTATATCAATAAACATTTTGCTATTAATGTTATCATAATAATTACCTTTGGCTTAATAAAAGATCAAATCATTAAATTAATAAATGCATTTATTTGCCTCTTCTATAATTTATTCTATATTCCCTTATTCTTCTAATGCTTTAACTAAAACTTAAATAATAATAAATAAACTTCTTTATTAATAAAAACATTTATTATATGGATTATAGTGGATACCTTCATTCCAACATTCAATAATCTCTTCCAATCTATTTAATTTCTTTAAATAGTTGGCTAATAATTACTGTATTTTTCTTACTCTTTAACTCATAAAGGAATTCAACATTCTTATACTGCTATATTTCTTTACTCAAAAATACAATTGCTTCATCTAATCTTTCTAAATTTTCTAAGGCTTTAACTTAATTAATTTCTTTTTATTGTACCTTTAGATTTTATAAAAAATAGATTATTATTTCCATTTTATATTCCATAATCCCAACATTCAAAAATCTATTTCTAACAATTATCTTCCCCAAAACATTTTATCAAAGCTTATACTATTTCATTCATAAATTTTTGTTACTTTTCTATCTATAATAATATGAGTCTGTTTTATTATTTTCAATTGCTAAATCCCAAACTTAAATGGCCTCAACTAATCTATCCTATTTTTCTAATTCAATATCTATTAAAATAAATGAATATATGAAATACATTTAAAATTATAATATATAGCTTAATTCTTGTTATTCATTATTCCTTAATCATAACATTTAATTATCTCTTCATATTTCTATTATCTTCTTAAAGCAAAAACTAATTTACAATACAGTATTAAAACCTTTCTCATAATAAAAGAGAAAATCATTTTTATTATTTTGAATGCCTTATTCCCAAATATCAATAACTTCATTTTGAAGGCCTAATGATTCTAAAATCTTTGCTAAATATAGATTTATACTAATAAATATACTTTTGATAGCATATAATTATACTTAATTCGAATTTTCTGATATTGCAATATCACATTATTTTAAGGCTTCTTGTTATCTACCTTTATTTACTAAACTTTATACTATAAATTAGAGAATTTATACTTTCTATTAACTCAAATTACATATCTTATTACTACTACATATGTATATGCTATGATTCTTATTAAGCTTATTAATTAATCGAAAATAATATTTTCCTAATGTCACAATAAAGATGCACTATATTTGATCATCAAGAGCCTATAATTGGAATATGTTTATCGAATGTATGTGATAGTAAGGCAATATCTTGCTTTTAATGTTTCAAATAATTTCATTCTCAACATTAAAGAGAATGCAAAACTTTTAAAATTCTCTCAAATTAGCTAATAGAATATTAAAAAGCCTATTAAGAATTTGTTGAAAAAGTAAAAGATTGTAAGCTTAAATTCGACGAACTCTATTTGAAATTTTTAAATCGAAGTCAAGAATATTTTGAATAGTTAAATTCAATCAATTAACTTATGAAAGAAAAATATTATTATCCTACAGATTCTGATATAGATTTTCTAAAGAATTATTATACGAAAAGAGAACTAAATTAGGATAGTAAATTATATTAAATATAAAAGCCTATTTGATTAATCAACTATATTAAATAATTGAATACTTATAAAAATAGGATTTAGATATATTTACTTTTGAAAAATAAAATTANTACCTTTAGATTTTATAAAAAATAGATTATTATTTCCATTTTATATTCCATAATCCCAACATTCAAAAATCTATTTCTAACAATTATCTTCCCCAAAACATTTTATCAAAGCTTATACTATTTCATTCATAAATTTTTGTTACTTTTCTATCTATAATAATATGAGTCTGTTTTATTATTTTCAATTGCTAAATCCCAAACTTAAATGGCCTCAACTAATCTATCCTATTTTTCTAATTCAATATCTATTAAAATAAATGAATATATGAAATACATTTAAAATTATAATATATAGCTTAATTCTTGTTATTCATTATTCCTTAATCATAACATTTAATTATCTCTTCATATTTCTATTATCTTCTTAAAGCAAAAACTAATTTACAATACAGTATTAAAACCTTTCTCATAATAAAAGAGAAAATCATTTTTATTATTTTGAATGCCTTATTCCCAAATATCAATAACTTCATTTTGAAGGCCTAATGATTCTAAAATCTTTGCTAAATATAGATTTATACTAATAAATATACTTTTGATAGCATATAATTATACTTAATTCGAATTTTCTGATATTGCAATATCACATTATTTTAAGGCTTCTTGTTATCTACCTTTATTTACTAAACTTTATACTATAAATTAGAGAATTTATACTTTCTATTAACTCAAATTACATATCTTATTACTACTACATATGTATATGCTATGATTCTTATTAAGCTTATTAATTAATCGAAAATAATATTTTCCTAATGTCACAATAAAGATGCACTATATTTGATCATCAAGAGCCTATAATTGGAATATGTTTATCGAATGTATGTGATAGTAAGGCAATATCTTGCTTTTAATGTTTCAAATAATTTCATTCTCAACATTAAAGAGAATGCAAAACTTTTAAAATTCTCTCAAATTAGCTAATAGAATATTAAAAAGCCTATTAAGAATTTGTTGAAAAAGTAAAAGATTGTAAGCTTAAATTCGACGAACTCTATTTGAAATTTTTAAATCGAAGTCAAGAATATTTTGAATAGTTAAATTCAATCAATTAACTTATGAAAGAAAAATATTATTATCCTACAGATTCTGATATAGATTTTCTAAAGAATTATTATACGAAAAGAGAACTAAATTAGGATAGTAAATTATATTAAATATAAAAGCCTATTTGATTAATCAACTATATTAAATAATTGAATACTTATAAAAATAGGATTTAGATATATTTACTTTTGAAAAATAAAATTAGAAGATTCATACCGAACAAGATCAAACTGATTATTAATCAATAGATCTAAAATAAGAAACTATAGATGTCATGTTTTAATAAGGTATGTATGTAATATTCAATTTTAGGTATTGACTTATTTAAAAACTATCATTTTTAATAATCATTTGACGTTTTCGAAAATCTTTTAAAAGTTGAAAAATCTAATTAATAAGCTCTTTATTGGAAAAGTATTTCTCAAAGTCATAAAATTAATAGTACAATGCTTAATGCATATGAAAAAATATCATGATGTTTTTGAAGAATGTGATAGAATTATTAAAGATGATTCCTAATTTTATGAAATATCTTTAAAAGAAAGTAATAGAATTAATAATTCTAAGTTGAAACCTTAATAAAACACCAAAGGTTTGATTAAGCTATTGAAATTATTGAAAAAGAATATCCTAGAGAAGTATTTTCATTATTTTAATAACATATTCACTTGTTTAACTATGAAAACATGAACCTACAAGATTCATTAAATATAAAGAAAATCATTAATATTACTAATTAAATAATTCTTGAAAATCTAAGTAAAAGTAAGTAATCATTATTCAATTTATTTGAGGTACTTTCTGATTCTTAGATCTCATTGATTAAAGAAATAAATTAGACTTAATATAAGAATGAACTCAATGATTTACCTGATAATAAGAAAGAATAAACATCAAATGAAATAATTGAATAAACATAATTTGAAACTACTCTTAATTCTACTTTAGAATAAGATAATTAAGTTAATTTTAATTATTAATTTGGCAAATTTATAGGAGTAATTTATTAGATATACATTGAAAGATACCACTAGAAGATTTATAATCTTATTAAAAACTAAACTTATAAGATAAAAAATCCCCTTATGAAGAATTTCTAAATGCTCATCTCTACCAAGGTGATATTCTAATTAAGTCAGAAAATTATAAAGAAGCTATTAAACTCTTTGATAAAATTATTGAAAGAGATTCTAATAATTGGATTGCCCATAAAAATAAAGGTAAAAAATACAATTAATATTAGCTTAATGTTTAAATCTTTTAGAGCTTCATGAAGAAGCCATTCAGTTTTCCAACTTAGCTATCTAAATTGATTCTTAACGTTTTGGATCATATCTTATAAGGGGTATCAATATGAATTCATTCAAGGAAGTAGTCAACTCAAATTGAATAGATATGAAGAAGCTATAGAATCATTCTAAACTGTTATAAATTTAGATAAAACTTAGCATAAAGCTTATGCCTTAAATGGTAAATAATAATTAAGTAAAATAGGAGTTGCTTTACATAATCTAGGAAGATTTCAAGAGGCTATAACATAATTTGATATCGCTCTATTCATATTTTAAGATGTGTAATATCTAATAAAAAAAGGTATATTATTTAAATAATCTTAGCTGATTCATTATTTGAAATATAGAAATATTCAGAGGCGATTACCGCGTATGAAGATGCATTACTTGCAGGAACAACAGATACTGATTACATTTATGAGAAATTAAAATCCATATAAATTAATTGATAAATTATTCTATTCTAAATAATTAATAAATAATTTTTACAAGAATAATTTATCCTTATTCGAATTTTTGTAATTATATTTTTTAATAAAAATAATTGCTAAAATTTTTAATTATTTACAGAAAGATGAGATTTATTATTTTTTGATATATTTATATATTCTACTATTGATATAACATTATTTAAATAAAAGTATATTAATATTTCTAATTACTTTTTTCCAAATTTTGTATTTAATTTTTAATATATTAACAAAAATTCGATTCAATATATACGAACATTATTAGATAAAAAAATGGAGCTAAGAAATGAATTTTTATTCACTTTAATTGTGGTTGTATTCTTATTTTATTTATAAAATTAATTAACAAAGTTCATTCAAAAATTTAATATTTAAAATTTTCGAAGTTTACAAGGTACCATGACATAGGCAAATCATCATTCATCAAGGCATTTTAAATGTATTCCATAAATTATTTTACTTTTAAACGACTATATCAGTGTTAAATAACTCTTACTTTTTTATAATTTAATTGAATCTTCTTATAATAATTTTTATAATATAAAATTGTTTTATGAAATCAATAAATTTGTATTAAGTTATAAAGATGTTAAAAATAATTATTTAGTTTTTTCATCATTTGTATTTTATTAAAATTATATATTTTTTCAATAAATATCATTTTAAAATATTAAAAAAAAAATACAATAATTACTATTTTTTTTAATTTTTAAAATACATATTTAATATTTTAAATTGTTATCAAATATTAATTATCAAAATAAAGATTTTATTATTATTTTAAATTATTATCAAATATTAAGAATTAAGAATTTATTTACTTCAAATCAATCAATAATGAGATCATAATTTTAAAAATTGATATAAATGTTAAATATTTTACACAAGAACAAATTTCATAAATTAAATAAAAGTAATTGTTTTTTGCTATAAATTTTCGTATTCAATAAGATAAAAATTGATTTTTTAATTTATTACAAAGTATTTTTCTCATTATTTGGTTATATTTTAGATTAAAACAGAGTGTTTTAATGATTCTCTAAAAAAATATTAATGCCTTCCCAATTCTCAACATTGTTAAAGCATATTAAGTTGATTATATTGTAATAACAGTTGGATAAGAGAAGGCTCTAAAACAACAAACCTTCTTCTTATCCATTGTATATATGAATCGGGCACGGTGACAAATGCACACTCCTTAAAATCATATTATTTTCCCTGATCCAGACTTCATGGAGATTCCTAGAACAGAAACTCTGAAGTTCCATCTGACACCATTACTTAAAACTAAAGGTAGAAGCCTCCTCTATAGTTATACAAGAAAAATAGACATGTCTCTCAGAGCCCTTCTAATTTCAAGCCTGGACTCTAGAGATAAATCAGTATAATAAAATAAAACTGAAACTCTTGAAATAAAAAAAATAAATTAAAATTCACTAATGCATATTATCGATTATATAATATAACTTAAAATTGTAATTGTATAATATCTAAATTATATAATGAAGCCTCATATTTTTTTTTATACAAAAGATCCTTTTTTTCTGCCTTTGAAATATTCTCCCTAATATATTGTTCTTCTAACTCTATATTGATATTTGTAAACTTACGTCCAAAATTCTTCGTGTAAATCTATCCATTAACCCTCTTTTTTACCATTCATGTCATAATTACCTCCCCCACTAATTTTTCTATTAAAATATTTACACATTTTTCAATAAGTTTTGATATTTTACATCAAATTCTTTAAATAGGGTATCCCATCTTCCCTGTTTTTTTCCACATTTGTATTATCCTGAAAACATTACATACCGGTTTCTTTTAAACTTTAACACTATTACTATGAAAAGCTCTCAATCAAATCAATCCATTTGCCATTTTTTATCTCTTTATCATCATAATTTCCCCCACCACTTAATATTAACTATCTATGATACATGATTGTAAATGAATCATCACACTTTATTCTAAAAATTGTATCCCATCTTCCAAATTTCCTTCCATTTATATAATCTCCTTCATAAGCAACAAATTAGTCCATATAATTATTCTCATCCAAATCTATCCAATGGCCTTCTTTTAAGCCATATGAATTATAAAATCCTTTTCCCCTAAAAAATTGTTTATTTTAACAATTTACATAATAACTAACCCTACGTTAAATAGAGTTTACCAAAATCCAAATTTCTAGTCATTCTCAAAACTACCTAATTCAATAAATTAATTATATCTAAAATATTTTCTACTTAAAATACTTATTAAAATTTTTCCTTAGAATCCTCCATTAACCTGTTTTTCTTCCATTAAAATCATAAATTCCTAACCCACTTATTAATCTATCATCTGATACGTCAATTAATTGCAAAAAAATGTTCTCCATTTTCCTATCCTAACTCCATTTCTATATTCTCCGATACAAGTAATAGGGTCTCTGCTTTATGATAAGTTTTAATAGTATGTACAATATCGAATTTTCATGTAACTCCATCCATTTTCCATTTTTCAATCCATTTTTATTGTAAACACCAAAACCACTAAATTAAACATTCAAATACATTTAAGTAATCTCAGTGTCTATTCTCATCATACATCTCCAAGTTCCTTTTTTTTTTCCATCGAAATAATTCCCTGAATGTGTTATATCAAATTATCTATTATTATATATTAAAAATTTACTAGGAAAAATTTTCATCTAATTCCACCCATTATCCTTATTTTTTTCCATCAAAGTCAAAAATTCCTCCTCCACTTATGATAAGAAATTGGATTACATTAATTATTCAAATGTTGAGGTGTTTTTCTTATACTTTATTTACCATTATCCGTGCTTTTTTCCCTTCAAATATTTTCCAGAATAATGAACATAGCATTAACTATGATAAATCTAAATGACACTTGAAATAATTTTCATGTAGTTCAATCCAAAATCCATTTTTCTATCCATTTTCATTGTAAATCCCTCCTCCTCTAAAATTTATAATTTAAATTAATTACACAATTTTTTCTTAATATTTGGTATCCCAGAGACCCGATTTTTTTCCTTATTTATAATTGCCAACATAATAGACTCTACATTTACTTTAATTATAATAATCATTACTTTAAAAAAAAGTCGTCTATTTCAACCCATAATCCTTACATCAATCCATTTTCATCATAATTTCCACCTCCACTATTAAATATAATTATAAAATACAAAGTAGTATCTTTAAAATATATGTTCCATCTTCCTCTAGCTTTTTCATCTCTATATTCTCCTTTCAAAGTTATTGAAGATTGACTAATATATTTTAACATTCTTACTCCCAATAATTCTTAAACAATTCTTTCCAAAGACCTTATTTGATTCCTTTTTCATCATAATATCCACCAATATTAAGGTTTTCGTATTTCCAAAAAGCACTCCACTTTCCAATTTTATTATTATTAAGCAAGACTCCTTCCCATGATAAATATTATATTTCATCTAAATTTCTAATGATATCTGATTATTTAATTTATGTGGATGTAGGCAAACTATTTAACAGGTAGATTTGCTACATTACATTTTTTAAATTGCTCCATCATAAATATAATATAAATCCCCATTTGAAGATTGTTAAATTATATAATCAGTTTTTTAATATCTCCAATTCAAGCCAGCATTATAAAAGCCTTTATAACCTCTTTCATTCCAAGTGATCATTAAATTAAAACAATCCTACTTTTTAATTAAATAATATTTTATTTTTTGTTGAGTTTAATTGAATTGAATCGGATTACTTAGACTACACATTATAGATACAATTTATGAATCCAAGAAAAATAAAGGCTTAAAATAAATAAATATGATCATTTTTATTAGAGTATTAAAGAAATAACTTTGATAACCCCCCACCTTTTATAAAATTATTCAACAATTTTTTTACTTCTATTTAGAAATTCTATAATTATTAAAATACTTAGTATTTAAAACTTGTTATTATGAAATTTAAACTAAATTAACTTCTAATTAGAATTTCAAAATATGTAAATTAAATAAATCTTTGAATCTGTTTTTTTATTAAGATATCAAAAATCATTTTAAAATATTTGTCATTTTTGTAATAAATTAATTTAAACTTAAAACTTTTTATTTCTCTAAATCTATTCATGTTTTTAAAACAAATCATAACAGAGATGCCACATAAGGTTCTTATTTATAAATTCCTTTCTCTTGCTAACCCTTCTGAAAAATTATTATTTAAACAATTTTCTCAAACTAGTTTGATGTCAAATTTTATTAACCTGATGTCTCTCCCCCCACAATATTCGAATTCTGTTTCTCTTGATAAATCTTGGGATTTCAATATAATAATAATTGAAAAAACCCATAAATTTTTGTATTTTCACAAAAAATGAGCGTATTATTACATATCTTCAGGTCTTTTCATATCCATATTTAAATACTGAAAATACTCATTTTATTAAAAAGCAGAGTAACCTTTATATAGGTCTAAGACTTTAATATATTTAAAATGATTAAAATTAGAAAACAAGATAAGTGATTGAATATTTCATTATTTAAATAAAATAATATATAGAAATTAAATCATAGTTATGGAAATGAATTCTGAGTTTCAAAGAATTAAATTTACATTTCCTGTTATAGAGAAATTTATTATAATGGTATTAAATCAATAGAAATAGGACTTAAATAAAAAAATAGCTTTGGAAGATTTGAAATTCACATTTACAAATATTTTAAAGATAGATCTATTCGCAAAAAAGCTTACTTTCATGATTAACAAAGGTTTCAAATAAATTGAGTTGAATTCACAACAATCTCTAAAAGGGCAAATTGCTTTAGAAAATCATAAAAAAGAATAAGCTCCTATTGAAGTGATTGTCAAATTTTTTGAAGAAGGAGCATGATAAAAGTTGATACAGATATATAAATTAATTTATTCAAAGAGTTCATTTTGTTTTATATAAAATTGGAAAACTTCAATCATATTTTATATATTCTAGACAATTAATTCATTTAATAAACCAGCGCCATAAAAATTTGAATTCTAACAGAAATGGCTGTGATTCAAAATTTATTCCTATAGTTTTCAGCTTTATTTTTTTCATAAAATTGTATGATTTTTGGGCTAAGTAAAGCTTGGATCACATTTCATAGTTAGTTGGGGAGTAAATTCAAATTACTAGGTATATTCTAATTTTTATTATTAATTAATAATGATATTGAATATTTACTTTTTTCAAATTAGCAGAGAATTTGATTAAAGTATTCTATTTTTTCTACAAGTTATTATTATATTATAGTATGTGTAAAATCAGTAGGATATTTAATCATAAATGTTTCTTTATGGTGGAAGGGTTTTAGCACCATAATAAAATTTAATCTGATTAATAATAAAATAAAAAATATTCTTATATGAATAATGCGTATAGATTATTAAGTAAATGATTTTGAATTATCAATACTATTTATTTATCTTTCACCTTCTATGAGTAAGCTAAATAAAAAAATCAAATAAAATATTATAATTTAGAATTGAAAAAATATCAAAAAATTATAAAAAATATAAATTTATAAGTTTACCAAAAATATATATAGAATTTTATTATAATCATTTCTAAATCTTGAAAAATTGTATAATTGTAAGAAATAGATACTAGTTAAAATACATTTTTGATAGTTTTGTAAATCAATTTCGCTAAACGATATTAAAGTTTTGATAACTCTATTTTAATTGATTTTTTTTTTAAATTTAAAGTCCAAGCATACATTTAATTAAAAAAAGATATGCAAAATTCTATATTTTACAGAAGTACAAATTAAGAACAGATGACATTTAGATATTTAAAGATTGTTTAGTTTATTTAGAAAAATACTTTAAATTATCTATATCAAAATGAATTAAAGTTTTGGATAAGACTCTGCTTGTTTCTATGAAGATGGGGACTAAATATCGGCTAATTGTGAATATAGGATTACAAGGCCTGGTTCTCCAAAATTTCAGCATTAAATTTGCAAACTTTCCTTGACTACAGATAGGATGACTTCTAAGTTCAGAAATATGTCGATTCATAAATCTTCTCTAATTCTTGAATAGACAGAAATATCAGTATTTNGGATATTTAATCATAAATGTTTCTTTATGGTGGAAGGGTTTTAGCACCATAATAAAATTTAATCTGATTAATAATAAAATAAAAAATATTCTTATATGAATAATGCGTATAGATTATTAAGTAAATGATTTTGAATTATCAATACTATTTATTTATCTTTCACCTTCTATGAGTAAGCTAAATAAAAAAATCAAATAAAATATTATAATTTAGAATTGAAAAAATATCAAAAAATTATAAAAAATATAAATTTATAAGTTTACCAAAAATATATATAGAATTTTATTATAATCATTTCTAAATCTTGAAAAATTGTATAATTGTAAGAAATAGATACTAGTTAAAATACATTTTTGATAGTTTTGTAAATCAATTTCGCTAAACGATATTAAAGTTTTGATAACTCTATTTTAATTGATTTTTTTTTTAAATTTAAAGTCCAAGCATACATTTAATTAAAAAAAGATATGCAAAATTCTATATTTTACAGAAGTACAAATTAAGAACAGATGACATTTAGATATTTAAAGATTGTTTAGTTTATTTAGAAAAATACTTTAAATTATCTATATCAAAATGAATTAAAGTTTTGGATAAGACTCTGCTTGTTTCTATGAAGATGGGGACTAAATATCGGCTAATTGTGAATATAGGATTACAAGGCCTGGTTCTCCAAAATTTCAGCATTAAATTTGCAAACTTTCCTTGACTACAGATAGGATGACTTCTAAGTTCAGAAATATGTCGATTCATAAATCTTCTCTAATTCTTGAATAGACAGAAATATCAGTATTTGATTATAATTTGATATTTCCTCAAAAACTTCCCTTCTCGATTGTAATTCCGTAATCACTTAAAACCTTTATTGGTCAAAATATTTATTTTAATTATCTTTTTAATTAAATATAAATTTGATATGACAATAAACTTCATAATTTAATTAATAAATTGATAAGAATAATGTTTAGAAAAAGGATTAAAATATTAATTAAATAAACGAATTCTTAAACTACAATACCTAAGATACAAACAATCTTATTTTTTATTTACATTAAATAAATAAAGTCATTATTTGATCTTTAATAAAAAAATCTTTTAATATATATATAGGTTGTAAATGTTTGCTTTTCACAATATTTGTCATCATTAATTCATGATCCTAATTTCACTCTTCAATCTTCTTATGCTAAATAAGATATAATATAATGCGAAACCCTTTAGTAAATTTCAAATTAAATTCATAATCCATAACTTTCTGAATAAGAATATGAATAGAGTACCAAATTTAAATTAATGAATAATAAAAGTCTATGTCAAATATGCATTAATCCCCTAATAATCCTAATAATGTTATAATTGAATAAGTTTAGACAAAAACATAAAAGCAAGAAACGTATTTAATATCATAAAATCAAGGTTTTTCAATTTATGAAAGATAATTGGTAAATTAGTGATAATCTAAAGTAGATCTATAATACACTAATAACGCTTAGATATATAGGTAATAAATATCTCATTAAAAATGTATTTCTAAACTAAAAAATATATATACAATCTAAATTGTAAAATAGATTGTATGTAACAAATCAGAAATTTCTAAGGTTTATTAATCCATAAAATACATTTAATATTAACAATACAAAATATGTAAAAAAGTCAAAAAATTATAAAATTACTTTTTTAATAGTAAACTATATTTTTGTTTTTTGCCAAAGTAATTTTATAAGATTTTCAAACACTCAACATTATAAATTTTAAATTTGTTTTCTTTTACTTCCTATATATCATAATAAAATAACTTTTAAAATTAGATCAAAATATTAATTTCTTTAAGAACTAATTAATATATCAATTATTTAATTATAGAAAAGTAAGACTATATTTGGATTGATTTAATCAATCTAAATAATAACATTGCCATTAGTTGGGCAGTTATTTTAATTGTTAAAATACTACAGTATATTTAATTCTACTAGACTCGTATGAAACTAAGATATCAAAATAGAGTTTTTGGAATATCAATTTTTGAATAATGAAATTTTCATCATATTATCATTTAACAAAGATAGTGTTCATAGATTTGTTGAAATTGATTGACATACGAAATGATTTAAGATAAAAATTTAAAAAATACAAAACATTTGAGTGTTGGAAAAATATAACATTATAAAGATAGAATTTTAATAATTTTCTGAATCACTTTTAATCATTATAAGTAATATAAAGTGAAGTAAATATTTTTTGTATATAAATGTATTTATGTAGAATATACATTTATAAATTTAATATAAATCATATCTTCACCTAAACTAAAGTCTAGTTATGAAGCAAAGATTTTTATTAATTAGATTCTCCAATTTACCTAAATTAGGAAAGTTTCTGGTTTTTAAATAATTTTATGAAAAAAAACCTGTTGATAAAACCAATTATATAAAAAGCATGCTAAAGTTCATAATTAGAAAAAATTTCATTTAGGAAATATTCTTGAGCTATTTAAATTACATAATTAGTATTAATTTTTATAATTTTATAATAAAAATATAACCCTGAGTTTTTAATTGATTATGCTTAACAAAAATATATTGTTTCATCTTAATTAAATAGAATTCATATACAACTTTTTTATATATTATACATAAATTATCTTTATGAAAGCTTGTTATTTATTCTTAAAAATGAATAAACATTCCATATATTTATGATAAATTATGTTATATTTTATCCAAACTAAATGAAATTTAATTATAACAAGAAATCCTAAATTAATTTTGAATGAATTTTAAGACTTGATAAATTAGTATCGTAATTAAAGGGAATTATTCTTTTAATAGAATTTCTAAACTTAACTAAAAAATTGAAATAGCATATAGAAAAACTTTATTTTATGAACATCAGCAAAATAATATTTATTAACATATATTTTAATAGATTTTGAATCTTTAAAAATGAGTTTGTAAATTAATATAAATAATAAATTAAATATTAAGAAAATGATTTAGTAATAGAATTTAAAGTTAATATGTTCATAAGATGGTCATTAGGATGATATCGACATGATTTGTTACAATTAGTATTGTAAAGAATTCAGATTAAATTGCTTTTAATGTATTAAGAAAGGAATCCATCATGCTCATTTAGGAGATGTTGAAAAAATCAACAGTATTGTAGAATTTATGGATAATTAAAATATAGAATGTGATAATTTAATTGATAATCTTATTACAAAAATAGAAAGTGTTAATTAATAATTTTCTTAATTATAAAGTGGAATCAGAAAGAAATATTCATTACAAAATGAAAGATTAAAATATTTGAATTCATAATAAATTAATGATTTCTTAAATTCATTCATTTAATTCACTGAATACAAAGAATAAATTATAGCAAATATTTCAGAATAGATTTAGAATTTAAATAATTCATTTTATAATTTCTATTAATAATTATAATTATCATCAATTAATTATTATTAAATTAATGATTAGAATAGTACAACTAAAGATTGCTGTAATTAAGGTAATTATATAATTATAATAACTTAGGTTATTAATTATATTTGGATGGTAAGTATGATTAGGCTATAGAAATATTAGATAAGTCAATCTAGTAAGATCCGAAAGATCATTTATCTTTATGGTGTAAAGGTAACAATAAAGAATATTAATAGGAGATTAGTTAAAAAGATTAAATTAATTTGAAGAGGCAATCACTTTCTTAGACAAAGCATTAGCTATTGATCCTAAGCATGTTGATTCCTTATGCTGGAAAGGTAGATTATTCTAATTAAATAAATAGGTGATTGTCTAAGAGGATTAAATAAACATGAGGATGCTATCACTTGGTTGGACAAAGCATTAGCTATTGATTCTAAGCATGTCTATTCCTTATGCTGGAAAGGTAGATTAATAGAAATTTAATTAATAGGTGAATGTTTAAGATAAATGAAAAAATATAATGAATCGATTAAATTACTCGATTAGGCACTATCAATTGATCCACAACATATATCATCTCTTAAATCCAAAGGTATTTATTATTATAATTTTAAGGATTTTGTTTAGAATATTAATTAAAGTACAAAGAAGCTCTGATTTATTACGAATTAGTATTAAAGTTAAATCCTAATGATCAGTGGACAAAAATAAAAATAGGTATTCTAAAAAATTAAAATTAGATTTTTGTAAAAATTAATTGAAACCTTGAATATTCAATTTAACAAAAAAATATAACATTATTTTTTATTTTTGCCGCATTATTAGAATTAGGTTTTTTTATATGTTTTTTGATTTATTTATCTTTATTACTATTAAAATATTTGGGTTATATTTTTGAGAAATGAATTTAGCAACTCATTTAAGAAAACATGTTTGAATTTCAATAAAAATTTAACTTTAGAACAATATATTTATTGTTTAAAATTTATTTTTTTCCTTTATCCACATAAGGTAAATTAAAGATTATAATAAATGAATGATTTAACTAGAATTGATATCCCATATAAATTAAATAAATTAATATATGTTTTTTATGTAGGATAATTGTTCACTTTAATATCATCTTTTGTAAAAATGAGTTAAAACAGTTCAAAACTATTTTTTCAAAAGAATTGAAATTATTCAAAATAAAAAACAAGTTAAAATGAAACTATATAAAATTATTGCAATTATTATGTAAAATATTATTTTGAATTTGAAATAAGGATACGAATTTCAAATCTTTTGTATTAATTATATATATTTGAATATTGTTAAATTTAATTTAAATCGAAATGCTAGCAGATGCTCTTATTAGAAGCCCAACTGTTTTTCATTTGAATTTATTTTAATTCTATTTAAAGATAGAAAATAATTTTTTGGGAAAAATTTGGATTTGAAGTCTGTTAAAATAAGACTCCCTTTAACAGAAATTAGAATAAAATAATCTCGTCCTCCAACCCCAATATTCAAAATCGTTGAATAGTTTTGAAATATTATTTTACATTTTAATCAATTATTTAAAGCTGATATTAATAATAAATTGTTATTTATTGAATATTTTCTAACATGATAATATAAAATAATTAATGAAGAATTAATTAAATTTAAGAAAGTATATTGAATTCTTGGAATATAAATTCAATATACTCACTAAGACTAGATTTCTTGAATTTATAAAATAAATTAATAATCTTATTATTATTAGCAAATAAAAGGGAAGAAGTCCAAGGAAATAAGTGAAAATGGATCATCTTTTTAGAAAGTGGATTTAAACCGTACTGTCTAGATAAGAAGTCATTTTCACATTAAGAGAATGAAAGTCTGGTAGCAAAGAGTAAATACTATTTGAATTATAAGATATCGCAAGCTTATCCATTCTTTTTATAATTGAGAAGGGACTTTCACTCTTTTTAAAGGATTAAAGGTAATAAATGCCCAAATCCTAAATCAAAAACTAATTAAACAAGAAGTAATTCCAGAAATTTAATATATTATTCATACTATCTACACAACAAAATGCTGAGGTTTTTTTTAAATTGATAAATATATTAATTATAAAGCTTCTATGAAGGTTTAAGATATTTGATGACATAAATTATATCTAATAACTTCACAGCTTAATAAAAATGTTACTCTTCATATTTTAATTGAGCTATATTTAAGCAAAATTCAAAAATAGGATTTAACTTAATCAATAAATCAGGAGTTTTCAATTACTTGATAAATCTAAATTCTACTTTCATCTATTTCTTTGATAATATCTTATGCACTATTTTGTATTCTTTATAAATTTCTTTACCTATATGATTTAAATTTAGCGATTTTTGTCATTCTCCCTCCACTTTTTTTTATTTACTAAGTCCATTTACATTTTTTAATTATTCATCATTCTGGATCAACTTAATCTTTTTTGCAATTATTCTCTAATAAAGATTTATATGTGTATCTCTGATAGGATATATACATAAATAGACTCTTCATCATGTTTTTATTGAGTTTCCACATTTTAATATCTACATATCTTATGAGGATATTTATATTTTCTGATCCTATTTTAACCTCAAACCATAGAGAATGATTTTTTAATCAAGGACAAGTATATATTATTCTATCTCGCTCTCATTCTAATTTCCATCACTAATGTATTTAATAAAATCCTTAACCTTTTAAATTTCTATGAGTTAAAAAATATTTTCTTAGTACTAATAAAGAGATTTTATTTTTCAAAACATCCATTATTACTTTAGCTATCATTACGTTATTAGCATGGCATAAAATAGCTTTCCATTTTTTTTCTAATTGTTAATATTTATATTAACAAAAAGTTATGGGCTAAGAACATCAATTTTATATAAATAAAAAGTTTATTACACACATAAAAAAGGATGTAATTCTTCTTCCATTATAATTTATTTCTATATTTTATTAGAAGGAAATGTCCTTATAAGGTAGTTTAAACATATCAACAAGATGCCCTATATACTAATATATTATTTCTTTAATCTCCTAATTTGTCTTTCCAACAAAATTGAAGCTCTGATTTTTTATATAAAGCCCAACATAATAAGGGTCTATCTTTTTTACGATTTACCTAAATTTTGGCAATTATAAATTTCATTTGGTGGCTTTTAATACTTATTAAATAAAGTTTTATCAAATGATTGACTGAGCAGATTTCTCCATTATTAATTGAAACATTATTTAAGTTTATGAAATGTCTTATATTATCTTTATATCGTTCTGCCTCCTAATCTCAATCATATAGGCAACTGATTGATCTGAATTCTTTTGTTCAAAATTTCTTAAGATTCTCCTAGATTTAATTATAATTAAAATTAACTTAAAAATTCTCCTTTTGATGATATATTATCCTTCTACCTGTTGTCTTTCTATTAAGTTTATCCTAAAAAAATTGAATATATTATTTGTAAAGATCTACATACCATATCCAGGAATTTGACTTTTAACTCCCCACTTCATTCTTAATTTTTGCATAATCCATTTCTAATTAAATGTTTATCTTCTCTAAAATCATCTCATCAATCAGTAACTAATTTAATCCAATATTTAGAAACTTCCCTAAATCGGTATATCCTATCTTTTCTTTTCCATTTAAATTATTTATCTCTCCCTGTTCCACCATCCAGCAAAAGTATTTTTATAGAATTCTTTCTGTTCATCTTTACTAAGTTATTTCTCAAGCGATTATGGCTGGTTACAAAGAGTACTCCTATAATGATATTAGAATTAAAGGAGTACTCATCATTCATTATAAAAACAAAATTGCGTAACAATTTGATATTTTGATTAAGGAAAATATCCATAGTTAACAAAATTGAAAATCAAATTAATTTAAATTTTGAGCAAACGATATCATAATTTTTGTTGTGAAAATCAATCTTTATGATAAATTTCAATTAATTATTTTTTGATTCAGGCAAATCATCTAAAGATATGTAGCCATAAGGAAATTTATATGGTAAAAGCAAGATAAATATATTGAGTAGATAAACTAGAAATAATAGTTTATTAGTTCGAGATACTTTTGAAGCAGAGAATTTATAACTATAGACTTATGTTTTTGATTTTCTTTACAAAATATGAAAGTATATAAATTGAAATTTATTATTTACTTTAAAGTTTAGATAATAATTCTTTTCAAAATAAGAATTAAAAAATACGGATTTATCATCAATCCAGAGTATATGAATACTTTTCATATCATTATTTAGAGAAATAAAGGTTATTGGTCATTTAATATTATTAATTAATAAGGTACCATAAATAAATGATGCAAAAATTCAATCATATTAATAAAGCTAAAATATCAAATAAAAAGGGAAATGAAAAAGATTATAATATCTTTTACCGAAGATTAATCAATACATAAATATAGAATACGTTATAAACAACATTTTAAATCAATACATAGTTTTATGAATAATTTTAAATTATTATTGAAAAATTAATAATACTAAACATTTAAAAATATTTATTTAATTAAATCTGATTAATTTTCTGTTAAATATATATTTAATCAAATTAAAAATAAAATAATGAAACATAATTTATTTAATGTAATAATAGAAATAGTTTACGTGTTAAGATATTGAACACGAAGGAGAAGATATTTAAGGATTTTGCTTAAATTTGGGATGCTAAGATTCAAAACCTTAGTTCTGTCTCTAATGTGGTGTTGATCCTATAAAACATTCTAATTGCAAGAAGGACTTAAAAGGATTTGGTTAAATTTCTAGTTTTATTACGAAATTCAATTAGAATATACTTGATTTAACAACCTAATTGGATAAATCATTTACATAAGTCAAACAGAAATATGAAGAATTTTCAAAATAATTAGAGAAAATGAAACTATAATTACTTAAGATATCTCAATATTTAAATTAATAAGATTATAATTAATTGAAAGAAAATTTATAATTAATTAAGGAGGCCTACCAATATTTAAATAATTAAGAGGAGATTAAGAAGTAGAATTAAATTGGTATTTTTATAATTGTAATATTTTTAGGAACACAATTAATTAATATTAAACAAATGATTGAAGCTTGGGATTTAAATAAAATATAATAATAAACTCAATATATAGATCATTAAAACATACTCTAGTAAGGTATTTATTTTTTTTATTAAATTAGGATTATAATTACTTAATTAATAAAAATGGTAATAAGCTAATGAATTTTTAATAAACAATATAAAAGATTTGGAGAAACAATTATCATTTGCAAAATTCTTTTAAAGTACTTTTCAAATTCATCAAATAATTTAGGTATTTCTTTAATAGAAATGAATTANAAATTTATTATTTACTTTAAAGTTTAGATAATAATTCTTTTCAAAATAAGAATTAAAAAATACGGATTTATCATCAATCCAGAGTATATGAATACTTTTCATATCATTATTTAGAGAAATAAAGGTTATTGGTCATTTAATATTATTAATTAATAAGGTACCATAAATAAATGATGCAAAAATTCAATCATATTAATAAAGCTAAAATATCAAATAAAAAGGGAAATGAAAAAGATTATAATATCTTTTACCGAAGATTAATCAATACATAAATATAGAATACGTTATAAACAACATTTTAAATCAATACATAGTTTTATGAATAATTTTAAATTATTATTGAAAAATTAATAATACTAAACATTTAAAAATATTTATTTAATTAAATCTGATTAATTTTCTGTTAAATATATATTTAATCAAATTAAAAATAAAATAATGAAACATAATTTATTTAATGTAATAATAGAAATAGTTTACGTGTTAAGATATTGAACACGAAGGAGAAGATATTTAAGGATTTTGCTTAAATTTGGGATGCTAAGATTCAAAACCTTAGTTCTGTCTCTAATGTGGTGTTGATCCTATAAAACATTCTAATTGCAAGAAGGACTTAAAAGGATTTGGTTAAATTTCTAGTTTTATTACGAAATTCAATTAGAATATACTTGATTTAACAACCTAATTGGATAAATCATTTACATAAGTCAAACAGAAATATGAAGAATTTTCAAAATAATTAGAGAAAATGAAACTATAATTACTTAAGATATCTCAATATTTAAATTAATAAGATTATAATTAATTGAAAGAAAATTTATAATTAATTAAGGAGGCCTACCAATATTTAAATAATTAAGAGGAGATTAAGAAGTAGAATTAAATTGGTATTTTTATAATTGTAATATTTTTAGGAACACAATTAATTAATATTAAACAAATGATTGAAGCTTGGGATTTAAATAAAATATAATAATAAACTCAATATATAGATCATTAAAACATACTCTAGTAAGGTATTTATTTTTTTTATTAAATTAGGATTATAATTACTTAATTAATAAAAATGGTAATAAGCTAATGAATTTTTAATAAACAATATAAAAGATTTGGAGAAACAATTATCATTTGCAAAATTCTTTTAAAGTACTTTTCAAATTCATCAAATAATTTAGGTATTTCTTTAATAGAAATGAATTAAACAGGAATAGGAATAAATATGAGAGATTAAGCGAAAAAGATTAATAGTAATTTGTTTAAAGATTTATTGGATTATTCAGATTAAGAACTTAAGTAAAATCCATAAAATGCTTTCATTTTAATTGCAAAAAGTTAATCAAATATCTTCAATAGGTTATGCATTAAATGATGAGAAACAATTTCAATTAGCAATTGAATAATGTGACAAGGTTTTGCAGGAGGATCCCTAAAATATTCATGCTTTATATAGAAAATGTATTCATTTAGTTTCAAAGTAGGTTTTTCTTTATTTGACTTGAAAGAATATGAATAGGCTATTTAATGCATTGACAAAGCCCTCATAAGCAATTCAAACTATAGTATAGGTTTTACAAATAAAGGTACTTGCACTGTTTATATTCCAATAGGTGTTTCTTTACAAAACCTTAAGATATATGAAGATGCAATTAGTTGCTATGATAAAGCAATCTCAATAGATCCAAATTTTGCAATTGCCTATAATAACAAGGGTATTTATTGTTAATATTCCAATAGGTGCTTCTTTACAAAACCTTAAGAAATATGAAGATGCAATTAGTTGCTATGATAAAGCAATATAAATAGATCCAAATTTTGCAAATGCCTATAATAATAAGGGTATTTATTGTTGATATTCCAATAGGTGATTCTTTACAAAACCTTAAGAAATATGAAGATGCAATTAGTTGCTATGATAAAGCAATCTCAATAGATCCGAATTATGCAATTACCTATAAGAATAAAGGTATTTATTGTTTTAATAGAAATAGGTGATTCTTTAACAATATTAAAAAAAAATAAATAAGCCATAGAAAATTATGAGCTAGCAATTAAATATTGTAAAAGTGACGAGAATGAATTCAAAAGAAGAATTTAGTAAATAAAAAATAACAAATGAATATTTAAAGATTTATCATTAATCAACATTAATTAGTCTTCCTACTGAATTTTGATTCATTAATATCTATATAAGTAAAATCTGATTCAATTTTTTATATTTGCAAGAGTTATTCTCTCTTTTGAATCTGAATTTTTTTTATTTTTTTCTGTGAGTAATTAATTTATATTAGTATATTTTATTTATATTTATCTAAAAATAAATCTTAATTAACAATAATTAGAAGGTTTAGTATCATTAAATATAAGTATAAATTAAAAATGTAATTAATTATGATAACTATCTTGTTTAACTTAATTACCAGAAATAAAAGTGAATAAAAATTAAAAATAGAGCTTCTTACTATAGTTTTTGGAAATTAGTTGATATATTTTGTATTAAGATTTATTTTTAAATAAGTGAATGTATTTATTAGCAAAAATAATTATATTTAATTGCATTTTATAACTCTTTCCCTTTTATTTTTCATCCTCTGTTATTAAGAACTCTATGCATTTTTGTTGAAAATTTCCCCTATGATGATTATAATGTAGGTTTATTTAATTCATTGATAGAAAGCAATAATTTTCTGTTTTTATAATTTACTGATTCATATTGTTTAGTTTTTTACAATATGCATTTATATCAGAATGAATTTGATTTTAATTGATTACATCCTCACATCCTGAATTTAATATTTTATTTTTAAATGAGATCCTTATTATAATTTCTCTTTTAAATAATTTACTTAGTCAAGTTTAAATTGAGATATTTACTTTTTTGCAAATTTTTTCTACTTTAAAATTATGAGTAGAACTAATTCCATTTCTTTATTCTTTCTCGCGCTAATTATTTAATTTTAACCAATATGGAGGTAAAAAATATAAACAAAAGGAATTCCAAGATTTAGCAACACTTATCAGAAGAGGGAGATAAAAATATAATATTTTCTCCAACATCATTACCAAAAATTTATAATAACCTATTCATAATTTAAATTTAATCTAGGCTAAATTGATTTTGGTTTAATCTCATTATGGAAACTTTTTCGTTAGATGTAATTTTCTGAATAATTTAATTATGATAATTCATAATTTAATTTTAATTTACCTTTCAATCAATGATTCTAAATCTCTTAATTAGTCTGTTATACTCTATAAAATAAATAAATCTAAATTTTATCCTTTTGTGTCTCCACAATTTACCTTAAATTGGGTTTGAAATATTATCCTTCTATATAATAACTTAGCACTCCTAAAATGTTATTAAATTCCGAATTTATGTAAAATCAGATTCACCAGTTTCATTAACTAAACAAAACCTATAAGGAAGATCAAATTAAACACCAATATATAATTAAAAAAAGAAATTTATTAGAGTTGATTTACCCACTTAGTTTCACCAAAAATCGCTGTTGTCTTAGAAGTATTAAAATGGTTAAATAAAATATTTCTAGAAGATAATATGTTTTTTCTTGCCATCTTGTANGTATAGGTTTTACAAATAAAGGTACTTGCACTGTTTATATTCCAATAGGTGTTTCTTTACAAAACCTTAAGATATATGAAGATGCAATTAGTTGCTATGATAAAGCAATCTCAATAGATCCAAATTTTGCAATTGCCTATAATAACAAGGGTATTTATTGTTAATATTCCAATAGGTGCTTCTTTACAAAACCTTAAGAAATATGAAGATGCAATTAGTTGCTATGATAAAGCAATATAAATAGATCCAAATTTTGCAAATGCCTATAATAATAAGGGTATTTATTGTTGATATTCCAATAGGTGATTCTTTACAAAACCTTAAGAAATATGAAGATGCAATTAGTTGCTATGATAAAGCAATCTCAATAGATCCGAATTATGCAATTACCTATAAGAATAAAGGTATTTATTGTTTTAATAGAAATAGGTGATTCTTTAACAATATTAAAAAAAAATAAATAAGCCATAGAAAATTATGAGCTAGCAATTAAATATTGTAAAAGTGACGAGAATGAATTCAAAAGAAGAATTTAGTAAATAAAAAATAACAAATGAATATTTAAAGATTTATCATTAATCAACATTAATTAGTCTTCCTACTGAATTTTGATTCATTAATATCTATATAAGTAAAATCTGATTCAATTTTTTATATTTGCAAGAGTTATTCTCTCTTTTGAATCTGAATTTTTTTTATTTTTTTCTGTGAGTAATTAATTTATATTAGTATATTTTATTTATATTTATTAAAAAAGATATCTGAATTAAGAATAAATAGAAGGTTTAGTATCATTAAATTTAAGTATAAATTAGAAATGTAATTAAATTATGATAACCATCTTGTTTAACTTAATTACCAGAAATAATGGAATAATTAAAAATTATAAAAATACTAATTTTGAATAAATATTAAAATTAGAGTGTTTTACTATACCTTTTGGAAATTAAATGATATATTTTGTATTAAGATTAATTTTTAAATAAGTGAATCTATTTATTAGTAAAAATAATTATAATTAAGGTTTTTAAAGAAGTTATAATTTTGTTTGTTTTTTTTTAATAAGTAATCCATGCCTATTTTAAATTAATTTTTTTCATTCTTATTTGCTTCACTTTTGAAATTAGTTTAATTTTAAGTGTATAGTTTATTAATCAGTAAAATAGGCTAGATTATTAAATTGTAATATATTTTAATATTTGCCCATTTTTATATTGATATTTTAATTTCTTAGGCTTTTTATTAGAACAGAATAACAAGCATAAAATTCATTACAATTTAGGTTATCGAGAATTCGTTTAACTAAATTTAAAAAAAGTATTTTAGATATCGTATTAGCATTGATTGAAAAATTTAGTTTTAACTCATCAAAATCATTTCTTATGATAATTCAATTAGCAATCAAATAGTTATCATATTTTTATATAATGGTAAGAATGATTTATTAATTTCTCATTTTGGTTTATTAAAAAGAATTTCTTTAATTATAGTAATATTCTCTGCAGTATTCTAAAATAAAAATAAAAGTTTTTATGCTCCTTTCAAATCTACAACGAAATAGAATACCAAAAAAATATGAAAATTAAATCTTATTATAATAGGATTATAGTTTTTCCTTTATCAGATATAACAACAAAAGACACACCTACGCTTATAGTTTATCAATCAAAATGGTTTCTTGTTAATTTATTGATATTGGTAAAGGAATGATATTTTGATGCTTGGTAAAAAATAAATGAAATTTAAAAAATAGAAATCAAGTCTCAGCTAATAGATTGATAAGAGAAGCATCCTTTAAGAATTACTCTATGTCAAAATTTAATCTCACCAATTTTATAAATCAATTAATCTTAATATAAATTAAGAAGGTATTTTCTTTTGAATGAACTAATACTTTTGATAATTGAAGATTAATTACTTAACTTATTAAAATAATATTAAAAAGTAAAAATTTTCTACATGCAATTATAAGCGGTTATTATTTATTTAAGTCCAAAACTCAATAGTGAAAGTTAGGAGGCTTTAATTCATCAGTTTGAAATTTATTTAAATTATTCCTATATCATGTTTTGAACAGATTAATAAATCTATCTACACCCATTGACCTTAAATCACTAAAAATAACAGTCAAGAGTATACTATTACTGGAAAAAGATCGTTTAGAAAGTTTAGAATTTCAGAAAATTTGAAGATCTAAACTTGAAGATAAAATATATAAGCAATAAAATTATCTTCGGTCAATCCAGCAGGAAAACTTCATGTTATAAAATAAAAACAATTCTTTAAGCTTCTTAAATTTGAGAGCAATAAATAGTAAAATAATTGACAATTTTAAAAAAAACTAAATTATTAAATTATTGGTTGTTTTTCTTAATATCAAATTTAATAATTTTCAAGATTCATTCTAAAGTTTACAATTCTATAAAGAAAAGAGGTACTAGTTGGATGAGGAAATGTAAGAAAAAATCTATTTCAATTTCCATTAAATCAATTAATTCTACCGACAATTTGCTATTGAAAAATAACTAATTTATATGGTAAGTAGTTTTTAAATACGCTATAATAAAGTATGAAACTAAAAATTTTTTTTGTCATAATAAAATATGAGGGTCAGATTTTAATAAGATATGATTGAACAGAGCAAATTTATTTTATCAAAACATAAAGTCTCAACACAGATTTCTTTGATGGATAATTCATTTTATAATATAATGATTCTCATTACTATATTTCTATATTTTTTAAATTAGAAAAGACAATATTAATTCTGTTATTTGAAATATAATACAAAAAAGCATTATTAAAAATCTATATCATATTTACTCAAACCTATCAAGTTCGCTTTAGAACTACTCTTATCTCTCTATCCATATAATCCTTTTTTGGCTTATATGAAATCACATTCAATGACTACCATTTTTCAGTTATTTTCAATACATAATAACAATAGATTAATCATAAATTCCATTAATGAAAAACTTTCTTAGGCAATTAAAATGAGGTACTATCTAGTATTCAGCAGCAGAAGTTAAAAAAAACTCCATCTTTCATAATATCAATATTTATCACAATATGATTGAGCAAGTAATTAAAATCTTTTGGATAATTAAGTATAAGTTCCCAATCATAGTATTAAGGAAATGAGAAAATAAATTATACATAGTTAAATTATATAATACAGAAAAGGAGATATAAAATAAAAAGGTTTATGACATATTAATCTATGAAATATATAGTGAATGTTTCAACAAATCATCTAATTTATTAACTTTGATATCAAGAAATCATCTCATCAAATTATTTTTTAAAGAAAACCAATAATCTCATAATTATTTTTTTTAATTTGTTTCTCCTCTTTTAACTAAAATATGATTTTTTAGGCTAAAATGATGATTATAAATCAGATTGCCTATTAATGTTAATAAATAAAGTTTATTATGATAACTTTTTAATATTAATAGGCGAATTTAATCATTTTAAAAATTAATTAAAAAAATTCTTAGTTGTATTGATTAAAAAAGGATATTAATATAGATGAATTAATTAGAATATTACAAGATGAACTTGGCGTTAATAATAATTATATTGTGAATATAGCATGGAAATGTAAAAAAATAGAATAATCTATTGTCATAATTTATCATGTATAAAGAAAGAATATGTAATTGAGTATCATTTTAATAAATTTTAAGAATGGTGAAAGAAACCTTAAAATAAAACAATTTGCAACATTTTGAAAATCTAATTGCGTATTAAACTCACAAAATTAAAATGTATGATGGAATTTTCGATTTAAGTTAAAACATTTAATAAAAAACAAATTAAATCTACATAATGCAATAAGTTATTTATGACTCCATGATTTTTGATTTCTAATGCATCTTAAAAATAAGAAATAAACCAAAATAGATTTCTAGGTTCAAATTTTTAAATTCAAATCTAACAAACATATCCTATTAAATACAAGATGGCAAGAAAAAACATATTATCTTCTAGAAATATTTTATTTAACCATTTTAATACTTCTAAGACAACAGCGATTTTTGGTGAAACTAAGTGGGTAAATCAACTCTAATAAATTTCTTTTTTTAATTATATATTGGTGTTTAATTTGATCTTCCTTATAGGTTTTGTTTAGTTAATGAAACTGGTGAATCTGATTTTACATAAATTCGGAATTTAATAACATTTTAGGAGTGCTAAGTTATTATATAGAAGGATAATATTTCAAACCCAATTTAAGGTAAATTGTGGAGACACAAAAGGATAAAATTTAGATTTATTTATTTTATAGAGTATAACAGACTAATTAAGAGATTTAGAATCATTGATTGAAAGGTAAATTAAAATTAAATTATGAATTATCATAATTAAATTATTCAGAAAATTACATCTAACGAAAAAGTTTCCATAATGAGATTAAACCAAAATCAATTTAGCCTAGATTAAATTTAAATTATGAATAGGTTATTATAAATTTTTGGTAATGATGTTGGAGAAAATATTATATTTTTATCTCCCTCTTCTGATAAGTGTTGCTAAATCTTGGAATTCCTTTTGTTTATATTTTTTACCTCCATATTGGTTAAAATTAAATAATTAGCGCGAGAAAGAATAAAGAAATGGAATTAGTTCTACTCATAATTTTAAAGTAGAAAAAATTTGCAAAAAAGTAAATATCTCAATTTAAACTTGACTAAGTAAATTATTTAAAAGAGAAATTATAATAAGGATCTCATTTAAAAATAAAATATTAAATTCAGGATGTGAGGATGTAATCAATTAAAATCAAATTCATTCTGATATAAATGCATATTGTAAAAAACTAAACAATATGAATCAGTAAATTATAAAAACAGAAAATTATTGCTTTCTATCAATGAATTAAATAAACCTACATTATAATCATCATAGGGGAAATTTTCAACAAAAATGCATAGAGTTCTTAATAACAGAGGATGAAAAATAAAAGGGAAAGAGTTATAAAATGCAATTAAATATAATTATTTTTGCTAATAAATACATTCACTTATTTAAAAATAAATCTTAATACAAAATATATCAACTAATTTCCAAAAACTATAGTAAGAAGCTCTATTTTTAATTTTTATTCACTTTTATTTCTGGTAATTAAGTTAAACAAGATAGTTATCATAATTAATTACATTTTTAATTTATACTTATATTTAATGATACTAAACCTTCTAATTATTGTTAATTAAGATTTATTTTTAGATAAATATAAATAAAATATACTAATATAAATTAATTACTCACAGAAAAAAATAAAAAAAATTCAGATTCAAAAGAGAGAATAACTCTTGCAAATATAAAAAATTGAATCAGATTTTACTTATATAGATATTAATGAATCAAAATTCAGTAGGAAGACTAATTAATGTTGATTAATGATAAATCTTTAAATATTCATTTGTTATTTTTTATTTACTAAATTCTTCTTTTGAATTCATTCTCGTCACTTTTACAATATTTAATTGCTAGCTCATAATTTTCTATGGCTTATTTATTTTTTTTTAATATTGTTAAAGAATCACCTATTTCTATTAAAACAATAAATACCTTTATTCTTATAGGTAATTGCATAATTCGGATCTATTGAGATTGCTTTATCATAGCAACTAATTGCATCTTCATATTTCTTAAGGTTTTGTAAAGAATCACCTATTGGAATATCAACAATAAATACCCTTATTATTATAGGCATTTGCAAAATTTGGATCTATTTATATTGCTTTATCATAGCAACTAATTGCATCTTCATATTTCTTAAGGTTTTGTAAAGAAGCACCTATTGGAATATTAACAATAAATACCCTTGTTATTATAGGCAATTGCAAAATTTGGATCTATTGAGATTGCTTTATCATAGCAACTAATTGCATCTTCATATATCTTAAGGTTTTGTAAAGAAACACCTATTGGAATATAAACAGTGCAAGTACCTTTATTTGTAAAACCTATACTATAGTTTGAATTGCTTATGAGGGCTTTGTCAATGCATTAAATAGCCTATTCATATTCTTTCAAGTCAAATAAAGAAAAACCTACTTTGAAACTAAATGAATACATTTTCTATATAAAGCATGAATATTTTAGGGATCCTCCTGCAAAACCTTGTCACATTATTCAATTGCTAATTGAAATTGTTTCTCATCATTTAATGCATAACCTATTGAAGATATTTGATTAACTTTTTGCAATTAAAATGAAAGCATTTTATGGATTTTACTTAAGTTCTTAATCTGAATAATCCAATAAATCTTTA
>CAJJDM010000090.1:355123-366939 GCA_905182975.1 Paramecium primaurelia
TCTTGATCAATTACAAAAGAAATTCATGAATTTTTTTTCTATATACCTTAATGAAACATAGGTGAAATATCTATTGTTTATCAAATTCGCTAGAAATTAAAATTATATAATAACAATGGTAAAATAACTTATATCATTATAAATGTCGGTAATTTCTATAGGCCTAATCCTTCTAAGTTGTGTGAATTTTTTAAAATAAAATAATGTTCTCTTCTATCTTCTTCTTTTTTTAATTAAATATTATGTAATTAAAATATTGAAGAAATACATTAATTTCAATATCTTAATAATAAGTAAAATGAATACTTAATCTATCGTTGACTAATTGAAAAATAAAGTTGAAGAATGTCTAAAAGGGGTTTAATAATAGTTAGATGTAAGCTATTTAAATATATCTCATGATTAGTCATCTTTTAACATAGTTGAAGCTTTTCTTGATTAGCTTCCTCTTGCTCACCATCATTTGTTTAAATCTCTTTACCATCCTACAAACATTCACTAATTAACTAATTCAAGAAGTAAAACCTATAATAAATTTTAATATTCTCTAAAATCTTAAGTACACTCAAGTTTAACTTTAATAATAACAAATAAAAAAATAGAAAACAACAGAAAACACAACAACTAACATTAACTAAATTTAAAGACATTCACTTATAATTTATTATAGGATAAGTCAATTAATTAAAGTGAATATTGTGGAGCAATAACTATAAATAAAGATAATACAATTGTATTAGTTGGTTGTAATAAGTAAATTGAAGTGTTTGAATTTAAATAAGAATAGTTGAAACTAACTCAACTACTAAGTGAAAATACAGGATATGTTCTAACTTTAAATTTTATAAAAAAATAGAATCAATTTCTCTTTGGGAATCGATTTGGATAGATTATTATTTGGTTTATGAATTAAAATAGTTAATGGGAATGCTAATAAATATTAAATAGTCATTATAATTACATAAATTGTTTGATAATAAACAACAATGATGATTTTTATCATATCAGGAATTGATGACTAAACAATAAATTTTGGTAGAAGCAATAGTAATTTGTATTTTAATAAAATATTTCAGATCAAAAATTATGTACAAGGATTAAGTTTAAATGATTAATAAAATAAAGTGATCTCTTGTGGAGAGGATAATTTAATATTAATAATTGAAAAGTCATCGAAAATAATTCTTGTTGATTTTCATAAAATTAGTTTTATAATCCTTATAAGTAATACTATATCAATATGATCTTTAATCGCATTTAGATGTATAAATATCTTTATTTTGGTAATTTTTTGAATGGAATTACTATTAAATTAATAATTTTAATAGAATTAGAAAAGATCTAAGAATAAAATTTCTCTAAAATGTACAATAGAAGAATATTATAATATACTTTAATAAATAATGTAAAGTTATTAGAATTTATTGTCACTAAATAAATATAGTATGAAGTGCATATTGATCATTTAAATGTTTAATATAATGTCGAAGGCTTCATCTAAAAATTAATTCTAATGATTGCAGAAATAAATGAATTATCGTGTTAAGTAAAATAAAAAGTAAGAAAAGCTACCAATTAACAAACTAAATATTGAAATAATTAAATTCAATTAAGCCTTGAATTAAATGATTAAATATCATGAAATATAGTAATTATATTACATAAGAATGAGAAAAAAGTTAGATTACACGGTCACCAAAACTGATTGAAAATTGAATGAATATTTCTTTATTTATAGAAGAATCCAATTATTATAAATTAAAATAAGAATAAAAAGTAAAAGTAGAAGAATGATATTAAAAAAGGTAAGTATGGATAAGTTGAAGATTCAAACTATTCTTTATTATTTAATCAAATCAATATATAATATGAGAATATTTGATAATGCATTATATATCAATACACTTCATCAGTTATTATTATAAGCAAAGAATATATAAAAACATAGATATATTTATTGGCTAATAGTTAATAGATATTCTAAGAAAATTTGAAAATAAGATTGCTTGGAAATTACAATGATGAAATTATTTGGACTGAGTAAGCTCTGTCAATATATTCTAAATATTACAATTCATTATTTGTAAAAGGTATAAAATAAAGGATACATTTATTAGCTTAATTTAAAAATAATTCAAATAAATATATTTGAATACAAAAAGGATTAACAAATATAATGAGAAAATCATATGCGGTGATATAGTTTTATCTCTAGATTTAGAAGATGTCAATTTCAAACGAATGAGGTATCTCTTCTTTTAAAATATAGGTGAATCATTATATTTTATTTAAGAATGTTTAATAAATTTGATGCTTAATTAAATTAATTATTTAAGATTTTAGAGACATTTTAACTCTTTTACTTTTTTTGGAAGTATTATTTAGTAAATTAGATATAAGTTTTCATAAATAAGAATTTGTAGAGTCAATTTAATATTTATATTTTACAAACTAAATTAAGTGTATAAGGTATAAATTGCATGAGTAGGGTAATTATTAATTTAAAAAATCGACTCTATTACTTAAGAAATAGTGGTTGAGTGTACTCTTGAGGTTATTACAATTGAATGTGAACAAATGAAAATCATTTTTGAATAATAATACAATGAAACTAATAATTACAATTCAAAATAAATGAGAAAATAACATTTTGATGTTCATAGTTTTATTATTAATACTTTTAAAGGGATAACTTAACTAAATAATAATGGATCGAGATTAAAATTACAATTTGAAAATTAATTTAACACTACAAATTAAATTTGATTTTTTAATTCCTTATTGTATCTATAAGAAATAATTGTTTTTATTGGATTTTTTATTATATCTAACATAAATACTGAAAAAGAATGAAAAATTAAATGTGAATTTATTGCATATATAATTTTATAAAAATCCATCAAATTTAAAATTCTTTAGAACAATAAATGTTGTATTTATCTAAATTTCAAATTTTTACTATCTTAAATGTATATTTCCAACCAGATACCAACTTTTTTCCCTTTTTACTACTCACCAGTATGAGTTACATTAGAACCTTCATATAATCTATCTGAGACTTCAACTCAATCCCCTAATTTAAATCCTTATTCTTATAATCAACTACTACTTAAAAATATATTAATTATATATTATATATATACATAATTTTATCCTAGCACATAAAACTCAATTTTCCATCTTTATAACCTTATTGATCCAATAATTTTTTATAATTTCTTTCAATAGACTTTATTATTTTTTTCATTAATACTAGTTAGTACATTCACGTAACACTTCAGGCATTTACAAAGTTTTTTTTAGAATCTCTATGAAGATTAATGAACGAAAATTTAAGATATATTAATGACTAAATTTTTAATATGTCAACAGAATTTTTAGTTTGCAAAATCTTGTTAAATGTTAACAATTATATAAAGCTTTGATTTTTTTTCTCTCTTTAAAAAAAAGATATTTTTTAATAAAGAAAAACTATTCAAAGTGTTAGTTTCGCTTAATATAAAATTTATATTTATATCTCCCTTTTTTCCTTTAAATCTTTATTGTCTAGATCTATCAATTTCTTGATATTCTTTAATTTAAGTTAGGTCAAAGTAATATATAATACTTTGATTTTAAATATATTCCATAAAAAGATAGAATGAGGATAATTTAAAGGTTATAAAATGCATATAATTGACATTTAAAATTTATTAGTTTCCTAATAGTGTATTTTAGACTTTGTTTTTATCATTGTTCAAATAAAAGTGAATCCTTTAAAACAAATTACATCTCTTTTTAGGATGAAAAATTACAATTTCACACTAGAATATATTACGCTGATTTAATTGCGTATTTGATAATGAAATGAGCATATCTTATTTAGTGTGATCATAAGAATAATAATAAAAACATTTAAGCAAATATTGTAAGATATTTAATAATATAATGAATTAGTCACAATTATAGACTTTTTCTTACAAATTAGTGCCATAGTCTTCTGTACATTAAAATTCTTTATATCGCGTAATTGCAATTAACAAAAATTAAACATTGCTTTTAGATTAAATGGAATACTTTATTAAATGTTGTGCATTTAAAAGTGGAGAGATAAATTATTATAACTATTTAATTTTAGAAATGTTATTTACTATACTTTAAATTTTCAAAACTAGAAATAAGATATTATTTTAGGTTCAAATACATTCATTTGTAAATATTCATCAAGGTTAATGGCTAATACAAAATATATTTAAAAATTTTATGGATATTTAATATAAGGTGCTTAATTTTGCACACTTTTTGAATGAAAACATGATTATTAAGGGTAGTAATATAGGTTTTTTATTTACTAATTAAATTGGAAGTAATAAACCTTTTTAATAAACTATAAAAGAACATATTAGTGTATTTGGATTATCAATAAAGGATTAAGGTACTAGATTAATATCTTGTGGAAAGGACTATTTCATTTTAATAATTGAACCTACTAATTCTGAGTTGTAAAAATACATTTGGACAATAAAATAGAAACTAATTGTTGAACAATATAGTTATAATTAGTCTTACATGAATTTTTATTGTGAAAAAAATGATTTATATCACAAATAAAGTTAGCGCTTACTAAATTCTAATAAATAAGATTAATTTTGTATCTTCTAATAAGTATATAATTAAAAAAAGTCTTTTATTTTCAATATATATGGAAGAGTACTATAAATAATTAGGGTTTCAAATAATCAACCATTAAATTCAGGATTAACTTATGAATTATTATAATTAGAATAAAGTATTGATTTTGGAAATAGATATAATCCATGGATATACGGAATAATACGTGATGATGCAGAATATATAATAACTTGGGATTTGAATCAGAGTAGATATAAATTAAATAATTTTAGATTAATAATTGAAATAATTTATTTTATCATCAATTATATAATAAAATAATTATATAAATGGATGAGAATAATTGTAAAAATTAAATAAAGAGTAAAGAGATATACTATATTAAGATGAGTAGAATATAATTAAGTATTCAACTTAATATCTTAATTTAATACTTGAAATTATTCTATAAGACTTTCTTTGCCTTATATATAAGAAATGCAACCATCTAATTAATTAAGTCAATTGTTTATTTATTTGAGAAAGTTTATGTATTATATAAATTTAAATTATGTTTTTGTGAAACCTTATAAATCCTCTGAAGATTATGAACATCATTTGAAGAGAGATGAAATATGATACTTTTGAATTATAAGATTATACAAAATATATTATTTATTTTTAAGTTTTAAAATTTTCATAAATCTTAAATTTTTTCTTGAATATTAACATTAAATAATTTTATATCATTTTATATTTTTTAAATATATTTATATATCAATTCTTTTGAGGCTTATAATATTATTACCAATAGCTTTGATACATTTGCCAGATATAATCTTATATTTCTTGATTTGTAAACACTTCTTTATTAGGTATATTTTGAGTCTAATTCATCTAAGTTATTTTAAGTATAAATTTTTCTATCAAATCTTTTTGATTATACTAATAAGAATAAAAGCCCTTATCTATTGTTCCTTTATTATTTGAGACAAGATCACTAATTAAATTTGTCTATAATTCCTGATAACTTCTAGTATAATAATAATCAACGAACAATTGAAAATAATAATGTAATATTATTTAATGTCTTAACTATCTATTAGATTCTAAAAATTTTGCAAACTGTATTTCATAATAGTTTTGGTTTTTAGGATCATTTATGGTCTGGATGACCCAATTATACAAGCTTGTTATTTCCCTATCAAAAACCTATTAGATTCCTGTTTAATTAAAATATCCTAAGAATTAAAAAAAACTAATTAATTTCTATTATTCATTATTATTTTTAAATGTTGTCTAATCTTGTGTTTAGTAAGCATTTGAAGTAGTAAATTATTATGGATTAGCAATGTTTACAATATTATCTTATTAGCCCTGAAAATATGTCTCTTATTTATTATTTAACTATGTTTAATTATTTTATGGATTAATTTAATTCAACTTTTATTTAGTCATATGAAAATATACACTATAATTAAATATATAATTACTATGCTCTATCTAATAATTATTATTAAGTTGGTTTCTAATAGCTCCCATTCTGTCTTACTTAATTTGTCTAATGATCTACAACTTGTATTGATGAAATTATTTTTGATAAAACTTACTCATTAAATTAAGGTACATAGTTAGTACTTTATAATTAAAATTGATTCAAATGAAGCTTGTCATCTTCATAATTTTATATAAACTAATTTAAATAATCTTTGGTTGGATCTTAATGTTAATTTTAAGTTCCACCTTAATTCATAAGTTCTTGAGCCACATATTTAAGAGTCTATAATGCAATACTTTTTTCATTTTTTAATTTATTCTTTAATTCATTTTTATATTAATATTACAAATCTGTGTGAATTCCACTTGATAAATTTAATTATAAAATAACTTTGTTATTACTCAAAATAACTAAAGGATTAGTAGGATCATCCTAAAAATATTCATGGATAGCTTTTCTTGAATATAATAAATTAATCAAGTTTTATAAGTCTTAATATACATAGTATTCGATAAGTGCTTCCTCTTATTGTTATTATTGTTTATAGATTTATGTCTGATTATATGATTGTTAAGTTTCTATTTTATTCATAAAATTATTAATTATTTCAAATCACTCAGGTTTCAAATTTAAAATGGGGTAAATAGAATAAAAATTAAATACTATTATATAATAATAGAAAATTAATTTAATAATGATGTTATTTGATAAAATTACAGATTATAACTAAAGTGAATTT
Organism: Paramecium primaurelia; assembly: GCA_905182975.1. Classification (NCBI taxonomy): domain Eukaryota; phylum Ciliophora; class Oligohymenophorea; order Peniculida; family Parameciidae; genus Paramecium; species Paramecium primaurelia. The sequence continues at coordinate 361,951 of CAJJDM010000090.1, forward strand.
TGAATTAAGACAATTAAATTGAAACCAATATTTTAAAAAGTAACTTCTCCACTTTTGTATAAATAAATTATATCCATAAAAATGAAAAAGATTTTATTCAAATTCACTTAAATACATTATTTGATAAGTAAGTAGAGATAATATATGTATGATACTTATTTTAATGGGTATTATGTTCATATTGATTGTTAAAAAATATAATAAAAATAGATTTTTGAGTATTATATATAATCATATTCTATTATTATAATAATTATTTATCTATATTATTTTGAAAGAGTTAGATTATGGTTTCTTTAATAAGATGTTACTCTTAGTTTATTGCACTAATAACTTCAATATGTAGTTCAAATAAAGAGAATTAAGTAACATCAAATCTAAAGTAAGGTTTTATATTTGATTAATAAATTATGAATTTAGTTAATTTTGCCTAGTCATATATATTTATTAAAATGGAAATTGAGTAAATTGAGAAAGAATAATATCTTTAATAATTGAATTAAATTAGCCATAAAGATTGATTAATAACGAGATCTAATTCATAAATATATAAATGCAATAAAATATTTTATTGTGTATTGAAGTATTAATTAAAATCATAATTTATAGATAAATACAAATATTAATATAACCCTTTATGACTGGAATTGCATAATTGATATACATATCTAAGTTCTTTAATAAACCATTATTAATCAATGAGTTTGTCCAATAACTTTGTAGCATCTTGATAGTTTAAAATATCCAATTTTCTCCATTCAAAAGAGAAGAATATTAATCAGCCATTGTACTAGGCCAACTTAGTAAATTCCTTAATTGAACTTCCACTCCTGCTAAATCTTTTCCAATTCCAAAGATTTTTAAACACGTATTATTTTTGTAAATATTTCTCCAACTTTTACAAAATTCATAGTTCTCTCAATGCAAGGTTTGGAAGATTATAATTTATTATAACTTAAACAATCATTGTTTTTTTCTTCAGTTCCAACGACTTATTAGTTTCCTTGGTCTGTGGATGTAAAAATAGATTAATAAAAATACCTTATAAATATATCTTAATTTTGGCATGAAATTAATTTACAATAAATTTTTATTCAATATTTTTTTTTATTGTAATACTTTTTTTCCAATTCAAATTCTATTTGAGAATATTAAAATTAAACCCAAAATTTAGGATTACTTGCTTGAATTATTAGAAAAGTAATAATAATACAAATTGTTTCTTTTTATTCAAAGTTAAAAAATGTTTCTAATAACTAATCGTTTGTGGAATATCATAAATTTTCTCATAATAATTTCATTCTAATATTAGAAATACTACTAATAAGAAATATAAATGTTAGGTTCAAAAAAGCATCTAAACAATTAAATAAATAAATTAGAATTAAAAATTTTAATTATGACTTTTTGTCTGAACTTTTAATTTTTAAGTATTATAAGGATTTTTAATGATGGCTCAAAGCACTCCAAATGGATTTAAAGTTACTTAAGTGTAAACTAACCTTAGGAATTATAATGTTCAACTCAAATTTTGTAAAAAATTTTGCAGATGTTCATATGTATCCTTTAATTTTATTGACAAAGTCTTTGCAATAGCACTTCAATAAAAATGAGAAATTTTCAAATGATTCTGAATAAAAGCATAATAAAAGTAAAAAAATTTTGAGGGCAATTAGATACTTGGTTTTACCCCTATAAACTCAATAATTAAATCCAATATTTTTGAAAACATCTTTCATAATGCCTAAAGTGGGTTTGGAATGTTTTCAACTGAAAATTGATGAGGGAAGCCAATCTGAAAGTTCTGGTAGTACTTGTTACAAAAAATAGTGAAATGGCTAAAAGGATATGGGGATAATTCAAAAATCTTGATATTCNGTTAATTTTGCCTAGTCATATATATTTATTAAAATGGAAATTGAGTAAATTGAGAAAGAATAATATCTTTAATAATTGAATTAAATTAGCCATAAAGATTGATTAATAACGAGATCTAATTCATAAATATATAAATGCAATAAAATATTTTATTGTGTATTGAAGTATTAATTAAAATCATAATTTATAGATAAATACAAATATTAATATAACCCTTTATGACTGGAATTGCATAATTGATATACATATCTAAGTTCTTTAATAAACCATTATTAATCAATGAGTTTGTCCAATAACTTTGTAGCATCTTGATAGTTTAAAATATCCAATTTTCTCCATTCAAAAGAGAAGAATATTAATCAGCCATTGTACTAGGCCAACTTAGTAAATTCCTTAATTGAACTTCCACTCCTGCTAAATCTTTTCCAATTCCAAAGATTTTTAAACACGTATTATTTTTGTAAATATTTCTCCAACTTTTACAAAATTCATAGTTCTCTCAATGCAAGGTTTGGAAGATTATAATTTATTATAACTTAAACAATCATTGTTTTTTTCTTCAGTTCCAACGACTTATTAGTTTCCTTGGTCTGTGGATGTAAAAATAGATTAATAAAAATACCTTATAAATATATCTTAATTTTGGCATGAAATTAATTTACAATAAATTTTTATTCAATATTTTTTTTTATTGTAATACTTTTTTTCCAATTCAAATTCTATTTGAGAATATTAAAATTAAACCCAAAATTTAGGATTACTTGCTTGAATTATTAGAAAAGTAATAATAATACAAATTGTTTCTTTTTATTCAAAGTTAAAAAATGTTTCTAATAACTAATCGTTTGTGGAATATCATAAATTTTCTCATAATAATTTCATTCTAATATTAGAAATACTACTAATAAGAAATATAAATGTTAGGTTCAAAAAAGCATCTAAACAATTAAATAAATAAATTAGAATTAAAAATTTTAATTATGACTTTTTGTCTGAACTTTTAATTTTTAAGTATTATAAGGATTTTTAATGATGGCTCAAAGCACTCCAAATGGATTTAAAGTTACTTAAGTGTAAACTAACCTTAGGAATTATAATGTTCAACTCAAATTTTGTAAAAAATTTTGCAGATGTTCATATGTATCCTTTAATTTTATTGACAAAGTCTTTGCAATAGCACTTCAATAAAAATGAGAAATTTTCAAATGATTCTGAATAAAAGCATAATAAAAGTAAAAAAATTTTGAGGGCAATTAGATACTTGGTTTTACCCCTATAAACTCAATAATTAAATCCAATATTTTTGAAAACATCTTTCATAATGCCTAAAGTGGGTTTGGAATGTTTTCAACTGAAAATTGATGAGGGAAGCCAATCTGAAAGTTCTGGTAGTACTTGTTACAAAAAATAGTGAAATGGCTAAAAGGATATGGGGATAATTCAAAAATCTTGATATTCATGATTTCTAAATTGTTTTATGTAGACCATTCCTATGTTCTCTTAGGTTACTTCTAATTTAATTATATTAGGATAAAAAATAATCTAAGTAAATATATTAATTGAGGCTTTATTATCCTAGTTATTTTCATCTCTTTGTTAATATCTAAATAATTCTTTGTAATTTCTGTGGATAAATAGTTTTATAAGGAATTAATATAATTAATTTATTTATTTGGGAATAAAATAAAAAAACTTTCTTTAAAGTAAGCACTTTTCATTTAATCAATATGTTAAAATATCTATTAAGAAATCCATTACAAATATTTACTAAATAAAAATATTGTAAAGTTTATTATCCTACTCATTTTCATTTATAAGATGAATACCAAACCTAAATTATTGGTTGAGTAAAAACTGAAATTGTCTAAAATAAAAGTTTATTAAGTGAGGAGATTATAACTTACCTAAATTAAACATTATAAAAATTACCTTTCCTTAGATCTTGTTAATTACTTTAATAAATATTTAATTTAAAATAGTAAAATCCTTTTTGTGGGTAAACTTAGAGATCTTTTGCAAAGAAAAATTGAATAGATACAAAGTAATGATCATTTAAAATATTTCTGTCATAAAAGTAACCATTTTCACTATTTTGAAGATGAAATCTGATAAAAATTCCAGAGTTGTGAGGATCAACTATCATGAAGATTAAGAGAATACTTAATTATAGCATTGATCTCGAATTATATAGAGAAAGTATTTTGAATATTAGTCCTATATTATCAATAAAGAATTAATGAATAAAAAGGCTCTCTTATTTAATATTTAGTTACACCAATTCTAGGCACATATTTCATCAATTATGTTTGTTTATTTGAAATTTGAGTATAATTAATAATACCAAAAAATTGGAGTTTATTAGTTAAATATTCTCTAATATCAAAATTTAAGGGAACTTATTTTGATATAAGTTTCATTCAATCCAACAAAATCTGATCATCTAGTGATTTCAAAATAAAATAAAAAGTACAAATAAAAAAGAATATTTTTATTATGGTTTTAGAATTCTGTATTTATTAGAATACATTACGGTGAAAAATAATTTCTATATGATTGAGGAAATCAAGCAGACAGTGATGTATGCTTTTGTGGGTAACCTTCTAAATAGATAAAACCTGTTGTAAAATTTAAGAAATAAAATCTAGACACCTTAGATGATCCAAACTCATAACACTATTTCAATAATCTTCACAACTGAATTAGGATCCGCTGAAAATAAGTAAAGCTGGATATGTAATTAAATTAATCTGATTAAGAATTAATAATTGATTATGATTTAGATAGACTTCCATTAGATCATGTATGTGAAGTGAGAATTCTACCAATATTAATGGATAAAAAGAGCTTGTTTCTTTTAAACAAAAAAAAAAAATAAAATACTGATAAATTTTAAAAACTGATTATTAGTAAATTTTTACAATATATCATATTGTTTTCAAAATTTGGTTGAGTACCATTATAAATTGGATGGTTATTTAATATTTAATGAAATATAAATATTATCTAAAAGTTATTCTATTCAAAAAGTGAAAGTTAAGGATCCAAAATAAATGAAATAGTTAAAAAGTGCGCTTGAATTTCATTATCCAATAATTTCTCAAATATGTTTCT
>CAJJDM010000090.1:386057-397947 GCA_905182975.1 Paramecium primaurelia
ATTTTAATATTATTTACTTATTTTAGCTTATTTACTAAATAATTGTGTTGTCTTTTTCTTATTTAAAAGTGATTAAAATATATTGCTATTATGTTTTTATTAAAAGAATAAAAGTAATATTCTTTAAATAAGTAATATCAACATACATTTATTATTAAAATTATAGATTCTTGAAAAATATAAATCTATTTCTCATTATCAAAAATTAATTATCACTACATTTATAATTTTGTAGATTTATATATATAAGATAATTAATGTTAACATAATGTATTTTCTAATTTTCTTAAAAGTTGTAAAAGTTAATTAATATAATTATATATTTAAATAATATTTCCCTATCAATTTATTTAAAAAATAAACTTCTCAAACCATAAGAATCTGGATCTTTTGGAAAACATGCTAATTATTGATTGGCATAAAAATAAAGATTTACCATATTCACCATTCTCCATATAAAGCATGGCTTATAAAAATAAGTATACCAATACTAATCATGTCAAATTATTATTATTATTCATGCCTTCAAAAAAGTTAACAGCTTTTGCGTATTATTTATTCAACACGAACGTCCTTCCTATATCTTTGATGGTTACTCATTACAAAGCTTCATATGGAAACTTAAATATTAAATAGATTATACCAATATGAAAAAGAACTTCTGAGTCATTGTTATAAAATTTAGATAGAATTTGAATAATTTCATCATATGGTTTAAGTTTTTTCAGTTTATGTCTGGGTTGATATAATAAATTAATACATTTGAGAATGTTTCTTAAGTATTAATATATATTAAAATAATTGAATTTAGAAATTCATATACAAGAACCTTTTAAGCACTTTCTTCTCTCTTTTTGTTCTAAATTGCTTTTTTCTCAACAAATGCAAATGATTTTAGAATTTACACTTTCAATTATCCTAATCTATTCTTATAATAAATTGTCCAATTTAGCCAAATTTTTCTTATGTAGTCCTAATATCAATTAACAACTAAAATAATATTTAGGAATAAAAAATTAGAAAACTAAAAAGAATGACAAAAATTATATTGATTATGCTGCTTAATATTTTATATTTAAATTTATCATATCAAATTCAATAATAAAACTGCTATGATGTTTATCAGGAATGTTTAAAGGCATTTCTAGCATCTGACACCAAATTAATCTTCTTTAACCCATCTGTAGGTATGATCTGATTTCAAGTAACAAATAGCATCATCAAACCTATAATATGTATCTACAAAAGGCACACATTTTTATTTCTACCAAACACATAACTCAATTTAAGGATCTGTAAGATTGACTATAACATTTTTGCATTCTTCTTCTTAAAGATAATCTTAACACTAAAAGGGAACACATGATGAGAAAAAGTAACTCCATTTACATGCAGGATTCAGATTTTCACAATATTATAAATTATTAATCTAATCACAAGATGAAATCACTTAGCAAACATCTTTTGAAGAATTAAAATAACAAAAACCTTCAGATCCTAATCTTCCTAATGTACATTAAGACTCTGAATACTTTTCACATGAATTTAAACTTGATACTGATTAGCATATTCCATTTTAAATTGATTAACATTATAATGATTATGCAACACAATCCAGATTTGTTTTTCCATTTAAATCAGTGCATTTTGTAAATGTTACACATTAATTATTCTTCCACATACATTCATTTTATTAAGAACAATGTAATGAATCAAAAATTTCATTGCATTATGATTTTACACATTCATTATTCTAGTTTAATTTGCATACAGGTTTAGATAATGAACATTCAATTTAATTCAATAGTGTACATGAACAAATATTCTTAGGCTTTATCCAATTTATTGAACATGAAACACAAGCGCCTTATGTTGTTTAAGGGCTACTCCAATGATAAGTACCTCCAGTATTTAAGTAACAATTTTCATATGTTTATTAAATTAAATAAGTAGCTGTGGAACAAGTTTTTGTAACATCATTCCAAACACAAATTTAAATATTTGCTTTGTTAATATTCTCAAATACATATGTACAATTATTACTATTCGTATAAGATGAACAATATAATTATTCACACTTACCTGAACTTGTAACAAATTAACAACTTTTATTGAATATGGAACACTCATTAAAATTTTTCAATTAAGAACAACTAGTTAAGACTTAACATTATTAATTTTCATAAGTACAATANAAGTTAATGGCTGAGTTTATATAATAAATTCATACCTTAAAGAATGTTTTCTTAAGTATTCATATATAATATTAATAATAATTAAGAAAATAGAATTTAGAAATATTAATACAAGAAATCTTTTAAACTCTTTCTTTTGTTTTTGTTCTATTTTAGTTAAACATAGCAAATAATTTTAGAATTAATATTTCATTTTTCCCCATAGTTATCTCATGTACTTATAATATCAAATGACAACTAAATTGATATTTAAGAATTAAAGAAAACAAAAAGTAATGAGAGAATTTAGAATTTTATTATGATGCTTAATATTTTAAATTTAAATTTATCATATGTAAATCAATAAAACGATTGCTATGATGTTTATTAGGTATGCTTAGAGACATTACTAGCATCTGACACCAAATTTATCTTCTTTAACCCATCTGTATGTATGATCTGATTTGACATAACAAATAGCATCATCAAACTTATAGTAAGTATCAACAAATGGTACACATTTGTAATTCTACCAAACACATAATTCAATTTAAGGATCTTAAAGATTAACAATAACATTTATGCATTCTTCTTCGTAACGATAATCTTAACATTAATAGGGAACACATTTATTGAAATTATAACTCCATTTACATGCAGGATTCAATTTTTCGCAATATTGTATATTATTTACTGAATCACATGATGAAATGACTTAGCAAGCATTTTTTGTTTCATTAAAATAACAAAAACCTTCAGATCCTAATTTTCCTAATTTGCATTAAGACTATGAGTATTTTTCACATGAATTCAAACTTGATGCTGGTTAACATATTCCATTTTAAGTTGCTTAACATTATAATGATTATGCAACACAATCCAAATTAGTTGTTCCACTTAAATCTGTGCATTTTGTAAATGTTACACATTAGTTCTAATTCCACATACATTCATTTTATTAAGAACAATGTAATGAATCAAAAATTTCATTGCATTATGATTTTACACATTCATTATTCTAGTTTAATTTGCATACAGGTTTAGATAATGAACATTCAATTTAATTCAATAGTGTACATGAACAAATATTCTTAGGCTTTATCCAATTTATTGAACATGAAACACAAGCGCCTTATGTTGTTTAAGGGCTACTCCAATGATAAGTACCTCCAGTATTTAAGTAACAATTTTCATATGTTTATTAAATTAAATAAGTAGCTGTGGAACAAGTTTTTGTAACATCATTCCAAACACAAATTTAAATATTTGCTTTGTTAATATTCTCAAATACATATGTACAATTATTACTATTCGTATAAGATGAACAATATAATTATTCACACTTACCTGAACTTGTAACAAATTAACAACTTTTATTGAATATGGAACACTCATTAAAATTTTTCAATTAAGAACAACTAGTTAAGACTTAACATTATTAATTTTCATAAGTACAATATCCTTCTTATCCAAGACTATTAGCACACAATTGTAAAGAGTTCATACTTTAACATGTTTATAAAAGTGCTCGATTTTGTCAAAATCCATTTAAAGAAACAGGACAAAGTAAACTTTATGATAAACATTATAGTGAATTATTTCCACGTAATTTTGTACATGGGTCTTTTGAATAAATTAATTCTTTATAATCAATATTTTCACAATAACCACCTTAAGAATTATTATTTGAATATATCCAATAGCAAGATGGATGTTGAATACAATAAATTTAATTAAAATCTCCACAATATTTATCAACACAAAAATTTCCTTCCCAATTACATTAAGCAAGCTCACATTCTTAAAAAGATAGAAATTGAGAACACAAACATTTGTTTTTTGGAACAATTACTTAGTGAAGTGGTAGATTACAAGGAATGCAAAAACCGTCTTTAATATTAGAACTCCATCTAGCTGTTTAATCTGTGTTGGTGAAACAAGTTTATTCTGAAAACAAATTATCGGCAGGAACACAAGCTCCGTTGAGCCATGAACATGATTAGATATAATTCCAATTCTATGGATTAATGGAAAATGTGCAGGATTCTTTAGTATAAAAATGTTAGCATTATTTTGGTTTACATCCATTTTAATAATAACAATAGGGACTGCTTTAACACTAATATTGACTATAATACAAATCACAATAATTATTAGTTTACAGCAAACATATATTTTCTTAAGTATTCCAAATACAAGAGTATGATGGTGTTATAAGAAAATTGCAATTTTCTTAACTTAATCCCCAACAATCTTAAATTTCTTCTTTTGAAGCTACTTAACACTTTTATGTATTAGGATTGTAGTAAGGACAATAGAGAGATTAAGCAGCACATTCTTATGAAGTATTAGCCTTTAGATTACTACATTAAGTAAATTACTAACAAGATCCAATCCACATACATTACGAATTTTGAATACATAATGATTATTATAAATTTTAGCATGGTAATTATTAGCAAGAATTGGTTTGAGTATTCCATAAACATTACAAACTTTGCATACAGTTTATTTAAGATATTAGTTAAGAACAGCTACACTATTTCGGATTTGGGGGCTAAGGAGTTTGACAACTCAAACAAGCATTCAAAGTTTAACTCCATCTAGCACCTTTATTAGTGTTAGTTTAACAATTATTGGAATTTAGTTGAGTCATGTAATTAGTTGGTTATGTGCATACATTTGTTGTTGAATTCCACTAACATGGGACTGGAGTATAAGAATTAATTGAACTATAATAAAATTAACAAGTTTCATAAGTTTAGAATTATGAGCAACTTGCAGGTTGACAACTAGTACCCCAATAACATTATTTTTTAAATTATAAGCAATCTTCTTAATTTTTTATTTATGTGCATTTACTCAACACTTAGCAAAAGTTACTTTGCCAAAAACAGATGCCATCACTACCTAAAACATATTAACATTAATTTTAATTCAGATAGGATTAGCAAGCTTATAAATATTATTTATCTTGACAATTAGTTCCATCACTTGCTGGACAATTAATGCTTTAAACTATGCATTCCGATTAAGATGCTCCTTTTAATAAATTACAAGATTGGAATGTTAAGCATTGATGATCAATCCAAAAACAATTAGGATTAGATACACAAGATGTTTAATTAGTGATATTTTAACATTAATAAGGTAAACAATATCCACCTGACCAATAACCACTTTACCAATAACAATAGGACATTTATTAGCATTATTATTAAATAAATAATTAATAACATTTACATTAATTTGGAAGTTCTAAAAAATTTTAAATTTGCTATTAGAATTCGATACATTTTATACACTTTGATCCTGTCCATTTATAAGTATCTAAGGATATTAATTGACATTATGCAGCATCTAAACTATTTACACTATTGAGGTCTTAACATTATCCATTTTACCAAACACAGGGTTGAACATCATTTGTATACAATTTTGGAATTGTATATATACAATTATTTTTTAATGAAATCTTATTACAAGTTAATTATTGACATCTACCATTTTACCAGATGCAGGTATATCCAAATCTATAACATTGACGCTATTGAGTTATTTGTTGACATTTTTCAACCTATTAGCATTGATTTCCATTCCAATAACAATATCCTAATTAAGATTAGCATTACTATAAGTTATAAATATTACTACATGAGTTATCTGACAAAACTTAACAATTATTATTATTTAAAATCAAACAATTAAATGAGCTTTCAATACATTGTTGATGACTAAATGCTACAGGACAACGGTAGAATGTTGAACAATAAGTATTATACCAACTACATCCTAAATTTTAAAGACAGGATAGCTAATCAAGTATTTAATTGCATTCTATTGGATTACATTCACCATTTGACCATTAGCAATAACTTGATGATTGACATTGTTGAATAAGATAACTAGAACATGAACATTTATTATTTGGTTGATATTTATTAGTAATACTACATGGAATGCATGTTCCAGTAGTATTATTTGCTTAAATCCAATAATATGTTGATAAAGTCTTATTTGAACAATCTTAAGAAGTTAATTATTTTGCACTTTCAATTGACTGACAAATTCCATTTACATATTAGCATGGCATTATTGTTTATGGATTTAGGTCTAAGATGATATTGGTACAAGTTGATTAACTTGTAAAGTTGTCACATTGTAATTGTACACATTGATTATTTATAGAATTCCATTAACAAGTATTTTTCCATTATGTACATTAAGATTATGATTATAATTATGAACATGATGTAGCTGTTTAGCATTATTATGTATCATTTGAAAAAAAACATAATGTTCCTTGATAACCAATTTATTCAGGTGTACATTAATCTTGATTAAAAAATTAACATATTGGCAATTCATCTAATGACAAACAACTTGTAGAGTTATAAGTAAATTAGCCGCATTGAATATTTTATTAAGTGCAGGATATATTTTGATAGGTTAATTATGAACAAGAAGTAAATTATTAACAATAGCTTCCATTCCAATAACATTCAGAAAAATTTTGAAGACAAGTTTCTTATGATTGTAATTATTAGCATCCCTTTCGTAGACAAGCTTGAGAAGTACTATTCCAATAGCAAGTTTAATCGCTTTATAAAGTTCCACAAAAATTTTGACTAAATTACGAGCATTCGCATTAATTAGTAATTTAGATTGTCAATTATGTTCCACATATTGCTCCAAAAGCAATGATGATCAATGAAATGATATTTTTTATCATAAATATTAATTTGATTATTTGATTTAGTCATCCTTATTTAGTAAATCTTATTACTTTTATATTCTATAATGTTGAGAATAATAAGGAAAATATGCTTAATAATTGTTATACTTATATAAAATTTATTTAATGTATCTATTTAGCTATATTCCCAAGGCAGATCCAATATTATAATGTCATTCTTGCATATATTTTTTTTATTCTATAAGATTATAATACTCTGCAAAATGGATTATTAATAATAAATAAATTTGGGATTAAATTTATTTTTTTATAAATTTAATTTTGAAATGAAGAAAATTTCATAAAAAGAAAGTTATTTTAAAGATTAAAGGGAGTTCAGAATCTTTTTTAAACTTTACTATTATTACTGTTTTTTTTATTTATTAATTCAAATTCTAAATTATATTTTGTCTTTATAATTTACAAATGATAATTATATTTTTAGGGTTTCTGAAATTAACTCAAAATTTGCATCTATTCATTTTAATGCCAAAAATAGAAATACCTATAGTAGGGAGGGATTACCCGAAAATATGTATACTCAATATTTAATAAAACTAAGGCTAAAGATTTAAATAGATTCTTTAAGTTATATAACAAGTTTGTGAAAAAATTAGAAAGTAAGCAAGAAAAAATTGAAAATTTAAAGAGTTACTGGTGTATTGATAAATCTTTTTAATAGTTCAATGAATTATTTGCTACAACAAAGGTGAATTTTCGAGATTGCTGAGGAATTAGAGTAGCCTTGATGGAATATGCAGGTGCTTAATGAATTAGGATGGAATAAACAATCTCAAATCAAGAGATTTTTGCTAGCGTAATGACATAAAACTATATGATACAGAATCTAATATACGCCAATACAGATACCTCACCTGAACAATTTAACAATTAAATTGGTCTAAGAATTACAATGCCAAATGGCAAGAGATAAAACAATCTCATATAATGGTGTTTCACATAAATTTATAACATCTTGAGTTATATTGAAAAATTACACTGATTTCACTAGAGGAATATTTGTATGATCGTGAAATGGATTAAATGAATTAAAAGGGAGGATTTTAATATTATGATCATTTTAGGGTCATCAATATCACAATTGTTATTGAACATTTACAATTATTGCTTTCTGAAAGTAGTGAAATACATAATATACTGTGTGATCGATTTTTTTTGGTAGATACAGATGTCATCGTTTAAAAACAAAATATACAAATATTCCTTATATACTCCATGTACTTATTAAAGTGCATTAATGGAGGTTATTAATTTGTAAAAAGAAATCTGGAGTTTTCAATAATTTATGAATACAAAAAGTAAGGGAATTAAAGTGTGATAATCGATCATATCATGAAAATAAATTGAGGTAAAGGCTCATGTTTTATAAAATATTTATAGAAACATATTTTTCATAATGCATAATTGCAATGACATTCAATATTTTAGCAGCTTAGAAACTCAAATATAAAATTGCTAAATAGATTTAGACTTTCAGTTAACATGGCAAAAATTTATGAAATTCTTCATATTTGATGATTATTAGTTGAAGGATGTTTAGATGAAATAAATAATAGAAAAACTGATTCATAGGAAAATGATTCTATAACAAGATAATTAAAATCAGCAATTAGAGGAACAGTTAATAATAAAGTTATTGATGATAAAAACCTTACTAGCAAGTTTATAATATATTTTATACACAAAATATAAATCCATAATCAGAATTCTTTACTTTTGGTGCCTTCAGCTATTTTTTCATAGGGCATGCCTTCACCATTTCAATGATAGGTAAAATCATTGGGTAAAATAAGTGAATATAATGGATATAGCTCTTAATTTTCGATGCTGGTCTTTTCCTCTCGGATTACTTAAGAATCTCTTTGAATCCAAAAGGATATCCTTATTTCTTGAAGATTCTAACAGAATCACACATGATCCGAGAAGTAGTCTACCTGTCTTAAAAAAACTAAATTAAAAACTAATTGAAAATAAAATAGATTAAAATTACGAGATAAATAATATATTATTAAGAAATCAAATTTTAATGAGATTAAATAATGTTACAATGTTATTTTAATATTTGATTTCATACCTAAAATACTTCTTTAAATTTTTCAAATTATTATATATCAATATTTAAAAATAGAATCATACTCTTCAAATCGAGCGAGCATCACCTAGTATTGCTCTTGGTACTATCACAAATAAAGTCCACATGCTTCACAGTGAACCTATCCAATCTATAACTAAGCCGAAAGATCAAGTCTTTTTAAGCACTCCATTAGTGACCATTCCCACAATGTGGTTTCCTAATCTTAATACTCCAATCTAAGAGTTTATCATATCAAAAGTTCAATCAAAAGTAGAAAACTCACTTTTAACATGATTAGTAATGTATTACAACTAATCTTCTCTTAATTCATTAGGTTTACTTGGTGTCTAGAATCTAAATTATCTTCTCTATACACTCTCTGACTATTCTTCTTGACTTATCTCTATTAATTTCTCAGTTATATTTCACCTTATTCTTATTTTACTAGCTATCCACCAAAAGTCTTATTCAATTTCCTGCTTCATTTTTTCTATTTAACCAATTAAGAATCCGATAGTCTCCAATTATTTGATGACCCAAATTTCAGTTTTTGGTGCTTGATATTTTGGTTTCATTTTGATTGCAAATTAAAAATTTCGATTATGTGTTTAAAAAGAAATATTAAAAGTAATCGATGAAAATTCTATAATGAAATTAAAAAAGTGATAAGATTATGGAATACTTCTATGTTCTTAAGATAATCTTAGATATTGACTTATAACTTAATTTATAAATAATATTTAACAAGAAAAGCTTGAGTTCCAAAAAATAAAGAAGATTGTTCATCTTTTATGATTTGTATATCTTTAAAAATTGATTTCTATTGTAAAAAAAATATACATTTAATTATGTTATTATTATGTATTTAAATATATAATCCTAGTTGATAATATTGGGTTATTACTAAAATAAATTATGATATTATGTTTTAATTATAATTATCATTTCATTTTATCAAAGTTTAAAATATTGAAAACTTCAAATTATTTTACATTCTGTTATTTCTTTTGATAAAATTACTAAAAGTCTCTGTATAGTTTAATTCCAAGTTTAATTAGTGGACCTAACAGGCCAAGAATCAAAAGTCCAATTTAACCAAAACCTATTAAAATTTATAAATCATTTGTCAAATAGTTTTAAAAATCAGAACAATAGATTAAACTTGTCAATGTAAAAAGCATTACTGGAGCTTCCATCCAAATTAATCCAATTAATTCTATTTTTGGAATATTTTATTATATCATGAATAGGAATCCTATATATACAAAAATAAGCAAAGTTATCATTGTACATTAAAATATATCACTTTCTTGTATATCAATTAATATTAAGATGAATAATAGTTTTTTTAATTAGCAAATACCTTCATGCTATTCAATTCTGAGTATAGAAAAATCAAGATTTTTATTTAATCCTTTAAAATGTTAACATAACAATGATATGAACACACTTAAAACTAAAAAACAAATACATTAAGATATTATAGATCGATATCCTTGTTAATTATTTGATGTTATAAATAGGAGTACTTTAAAAAGTAAATCCCAAGAGTTTGCATAAAATAGCTGTCTAAATCCTTTTATAGTATATAGTTTTCTTAGATTGATTATTTTTTTATTAAATTTATAAAATTTAATTCCTAACTTTTCTAAAAATTTGGATTTACTTGAGCTAATAAAATAAAAAAATTTAGAAGTAAAACAATAATTGTTAAAGAATCTTGGATAAAATAAACAAATTATATACAAGAAAACAATTAAACTAATTTAGGATAGCTAACTCTAAATATTTATGAGTAGATCAGCATTAATTTAATATTCTTAAAGTTTACCTATGCTTTCAATAAAATTATCTTAAATTATAGTATGAAAAACATCTTTTATTTTAAAGGTTATTAGAATAGGATTAACTGTTACAATATCAGATGAATGAAAATATATTTATAGATTTTAAGGGTAAACTACATTTACAAATTTTAAATATGATTAAAATTGTAAAGTGTCAAAAATTTCTAAACTCTATTATGGATCTCCAAAGAATAACATTAGTACACTAATAGATCCTAAACCTATTATTAAGGCACTTCCAAGGTCTTAAAATTTATTTGCAACATTATATAAATCCTTACTTAATACTTTAGGTTGTTAAAGTAAAATTGTTTATTTAGAGAGATCTACTGCCATATTATTATTATCAGTTAAAGAGGAATCGAATGAAACTGATAAATTTGGTAAAAATGTAATCGACTCCAAATTTAATATATCAAATTTAAATATTGCCATGATAAACTAAGTTTCATAAATATTCACTACTAGATTTATAATTACTTAATATTAATCTTAACTTAATTGTATATCTCAATTAATATTAATTAAGTAAAATTGAATTTTTAAATCTATTTCATTTAATTTGTAAACTACAATTAAACATATTAATGATCATATATTTGATTTAAATAAATTAAAGAAAATTTAGTGATTAAATAACCAATATTAGGTTATTCCAAATTACAATCTCACATTTGCTTGAACAACCATCTTTTCTTTATTTCCATCATCACATTATTCTGTTTTAAATTGATTTCCATCACCAAATTATATTTTAATATCTTTATTCTAAATCATCATTTTATTAAATCAATATTTTTTAACATCCTTCTACTAATATTCATTTCCGTCTACACATTCTTAGCAGTTACCCTTAGAACAATTAATTTCACATTAAAACATAAATTAATAGCAACCATCATATTAAATATCATTAAAATCTTCACAATTTTCTAATCCTTACTCAATAATTTCGTCTCCACATATTGGTTTACATTTATTATACTCATCCATTTCAAAATTGATTTCACAAAATAAACCTAGATTAGAAGTAGAACAT
>CAJJDM010000090.1:398400-409394 GCA_905182975.1 Paramecium primaurelia
CAAAAATTTCTAAACTCTATTATGGATCTCCAAAGAATAACATTAGTACACTAATAGCTCCTAAACCTATCATTAATGCACTTCCAAGGTCTTAAAATTTATTTGCAACATTAATTAAGTCCTTACTCATTACTTTAGGTTGTTAAAGTTAAATTGTTTATTTAGAGAGATCTACTGACATATTATTATTATCAATTAAAGAGGAATTGAATGAAACTGATAAATTTGGTAAAAAGGAAATCTACTCTAAATGTAATATATCAAATTCAAATATTGCCATAGTAAACTTAGTTTCATAAACATTCACTACTGGATTTATAATTACTTAATATTAATCTTAACTTAAATTGTATATCTCAGTTAAGATTGATTAAGTAAAATTGAATTTTTAAATCTATTTCACTTGATTTGTAAATTACAATTAAACATATTAATGGTCATATGTTTGATTTAAATAAATTAAAGAAAATTTAGTTATTAGATAACAAATATTAGGTTATTCCAAATTGCAATGCCAATTTTCCTCTATTTCACATTTGCTTGAACAACCATCAAAATCTTCTTTATTTCCATCATCACATTACTCTTTTTTTGATTGATTTCCATCACCACAATATAATTTAATATCTTAATCTTCTAAATCATCAATTTATTTAATAAATATTTTTGAGCATCCTTCTACTAATAATTCATATCCGTCTACACATTCTTAACAGATACCTTTGAGACATTTAGAACAATTAATTTCACATTGAAACATACATTAATAGCAACCATCATATTAGATATCATTAAAATCTTCACATTCTTCTAATCCTTACTCAATAATTCCATCTCCACAAATTGGTTTACATTTATTATTATCATCCATTTCAAAATTGATTTCACAAAATAAACATAGATTAGAATTAGAACATGAAAAACAATTTGGATCACATTCAAATTTACAATTATAACATCCATCATATGGATTATAATTTCCATCATCGCATTATTCTTAAGAAGAAATAGCCAATTAACCATCTCCACATATTTGATAACATCGATTATCTATCATTTTCCAACCATCAATACAAATATGGCATTATTATTATATACATTATTTACATTCTAATTAGCAACTTGATTAACATCTATAACAACCATCAAATTATATATTGTTTTAGTCATCACAAAATTCATATAAAATTACAATACCGTCATTACATTAAGGAATACATTATTTTTTATTCCAAGATAGTTTATAAAAGTTTTCACATTCTAAACATCTATCATTTAGACTTTATAAACAATTTTCTATAAATTTTATTTGACATTGATATCCAAATATATCATGTGTTTAAAAATTACAATCTTAATTATGAATTGGTAAAGGATTAGCAAATTAATCATGTAATAATTTATGATAATAATTACCATAATCTAAAAAATTAGAAATTTAATTAAAGAAATTTTCTTATGATTTTTATTCTTAATTTCCATTTATCTTTTCACATTTGTTATCAATAAAATTGTAATTTGATTGGCATTCTAAACATTTACCAAATTCACAATACTTACAAAATAATGGGCAAGAGAATTTGCAATTAAAACAACCATCATATTCTAAATAATTCCCATCATCACATTATTCAATATTTATAATTATGTAATCCCCACAAATAGGTTCGCAAATTTATAATAACATATTAAATTCCCATCCTTTCTAACATTCAATACAAATACCCCTAATACAATTACTACAACCTTGAACACAATCATATCTTCCTGAAAAACATCCGTCAAAAGGATCTTTATTTTTATCTAAACAGTCTTCATAGTCTTATATAATTATTACAAGAGAAAAATCATTCAAATTAAATATCTAATGAAAATATCCTTCAACCAAATAAGCATTTATTGTTAGCTTAATCGGTAATAAATCCTAATATTAAAAAATATTTATCTCTCGTAAATTCTATATATTACATATTGCCTCTGAAAATACTGAATTAGAAGATTTTGAACTTGATACTATTTCATCATTTAAATAAAATTAAATAATGTAGGGGTTTGCTTAAGTACTTGTTTATTTAAGGGATATACAGATGGTATCATGATTATAGAAATAAATTTCTTTCATAATGTAATCTCCTGATAGCATTATCTTTTATTACTCTATTTTAAATTTTAAATTTACCGAAGCAAGATGTAAAAGTCAAAATAACTAATTGTTGAAACACTCTATCTCTTTAATTAAATAATTTTTCATTAAATTATTGAAATAAATATGTTTTATTAAATCTATCTTATATATTGCATGAATTGCATCCTTATATATAAAGAGTCATCCACACTTGAAATTCAGATATCCCCCAATAATAATCATATCCGATTATTTTTATTTAAACATATTCATTAACATGATTAATATTAATATTTACTGAATTTACACCATCACCCCAACAAGAACCAGAAGTTCCACAAATACTGGATTAAGTGCATTCTGAATTATAATTACCAGTAAAAACTAAGAGATTATCAACATATACTTCCATTCTTTCACCTCCCCAATTATCAATACTAAGATCAATTATAATTTTACTGCCAGAATTTAAAATTTAATGATAGAGAATTATGAGGGAGTAAAAATAAATTCTTTGTTATCTATGTATTCCCTCCAAAATTAGGACGGCCTCCAAAAATATTTGAAGATCCACAAATAGTAGAGACTCCATTTCCATTTTGGACTATCCAATCTAGGTAATATATTTTAAGAATTATACCATTTTAGTAATTGAAATTTCCAAAAAAATTAGAATATACTAATTATTAGGCCTATATTGACATATTCAGTAGATATAAGAAAATTAATCTTATCAAGTTATTAAAGAGACGTGAAGAATTGCTATAAATAGTGATGATTTTATGATGTTCTTATGATGCAAACATTTCTAATTCTATAAAATAAATAATAATATTGAGAAATGTACAAAAATTTATATACTATGAATATTTTATTTTCATCCCGATTTTAGACCTATTATTTTGTTTTATGTTGAAGATACTAATCTTTATAGCTTCTGATCTATCTAATAGATATTTAAGTTGCTTACTTAAATTATCAAATGACTAAATAATTGAATTGATTTTCATAATTCATCCTAAGATTGTTGTAATTATTCACTTATAAACAAATTCTAAAAACTACTCATTTTACAATTAGATTATTCTTCTTATTGAGAATAATTCAATACAATTATAAATAAAATTAAATATTCAAGATGCTAATATGCATAATTATTTCAAGTTGAATATCTATCTGAAATATTTATTGATAGTTGAAATAGTATGAGTATTATGATAGTTGGCATAATCATAAGTATAAATTATAATTTTGAAGACAAATAAAANAGGGGTTTGCTTAAGTACTTGTTTATTTAAGGGATATACAGATGGTATCATGATTATAGAAATAAATTTCTTTCATAATGTAATCTCCTGATAGCATTATCTTTTATTACTCTATTTTAAATTTTAAATTTACCGAAGCAAGATGTAAAAGTCAAAATAACTAATTGTTGAAACACTCTATCTCTTTAATTAAATAATTTTTCATTAAATTATTGAAATAAATATGTTTTATTAAATCTATCTTATATATTGCATGAATTGCATCCTTATATATAAAGAGTCATCCACACTTGAAATTCAGATATCCCCCAATAATAATCATATCCGATTATTTTTATTTAAACATATTCATTAACATGATTAATATTAATATTTACTGAATTTACACCATCACCCCAACAAGAACCAGAAGTTCCACAAATACTGGATTAAGTGCATTCTGAATTATAATTACCAGTAAAAACTAAGAGATTATCAACATATACTTCCATTCTTTCACCTCCCCAATTATCAATACTAAGATCAATTATAATTTTACTGCCAGAATTTAAAATTTAATGATAGAGAATTATGAGGGAGTAAAAATAAATTCTTTGTTATCTATGTATTCCCTCCAAAATTAGGACGGCCTCCAAAAATATTTGAAGATCCACAAATAGTAGAGACTCCATTTCCATTTTGGACTATCCAATCTAGGTAATATATTTTAAGAATTATACCATTTTAGTAATTGAAATTTCCAAAAAAATTAGAATATACTAATTATTAGGCCTATATTGACATATTCAGTAGATATAAGAAAATTAATCTTATCAAGTTATTAAAGAGACGTGAAGAATTGCTATAAATAGTGATGATTTTATGATGTTCTTATGATGCAAACATTTCTAATTCTATAAAATAAATAATAATATTGAGAAATGTACAAAAATTTATATACTATGAATATTTTATTTTCATCCCGATTTTAGACCTATTATTTTGTTTTATGTTGAAGATACTAATCTTTATAGCTTCTGATCTATCTAATAGATATTTAAGTTGCTTACTTAAATTATCAAATGACTAAATAATTGAATTGATTTTCATAATTCATCCTAAGATTGTTGTAATTATTCACTTATAAACAAATTCTAAAAACTACTCATTTTACAATTAGATTATTCTTCTTATTGAGAATAATTCAATACAATTATAAATAAAATTAAATATTCAAGATGCTAATATGCATAATTATTTCAAGTTGAATATCTATCTGAAATATTTATTGATAGTTGAAATAGTATGAGTATTATGATAGTTGGCATAATCATAAGTATAAATTATAATTTTGAAGACAAATAAAAATTTGTTTTTGAAATTTTTTTGTTATATATATAGAATTGTGATTTTCATTTTTTTATCTTCATGAATTTTTAATTTATAAATACATGATGAGCATTCTGTATGAGACAATAATATATATAATTATATTTAATACATAAATTTTTATTTTTAATTAAAATATAAATTTGAAACTTAATATAAATGTTCTTTTTATTGTAAAATATTATAAATTTCAACTTCTATTGTGTTGAATTCGAAGAGCAAGTTTCCTTATATTTTGATTTCCTGAACTGTTTTTAGATAATTCATCAATGATACTTAATAAAAAACTTGTTCTCAAAGAATGAATAAATTATAGCGTACTTAGGAAATTTTTATAAATGACTAAATTCTTTTCATTAAGGCAATTATACATTATAATTAGGCATTTAATTTAAACACATATCAATATTGTAAATAGTCTTTGCAAAATAACAAGTTTCATATTATAATCAGCCTCTATCATAAAAAATAATCCTTTTTTTTCATTTGCAACAAATTTATTGTATTTTTTTGTAGAATTAAAAAGAATAATGTAAAACTTGCAAAAATTTATATTAGAAATATTACAGTATTCAAAAATTGTTTTTATCAAAGATTGAATTTATTGTTGATAAATCACTTGGTTTTTAGATGTATCATTAAAATACGACAGTAGTGAAAGCAATATTGTTTTACTTTATAATAATGGAAACTGTTTCATGATAACATTTATCACAAAATTTTAGGAAATCAAAGTCTTTATATGTATATCCAATTAACACAAGTGTATGATAGAGAATTTTCAAATATTTGTAAATTTAAAAGTGATTGATTTATTCACACTTTAATGAACTATAAAATTATTAAGGTTCTATATATATTATATGAGAAGTTTAAAAATAGATTTCCTTGTTCTTTCTCAGAAATTTAGAATTTATTTATGGTTAATTGATTTAATTTTTTTAAAATGTTCTAACCATAATTCTCATATGAACTTTAATCAAAACCTTTCTATGAATTATCACTCTGTTTTGCAATTGCAATCAACCATAATAATAACTAATTAATTGCTGGCGATTATACTTAAATTAAATTATTTCAATTCAAAGATGGTGTATTGAGATTATTGAAAATTCTTAATAATTCTGGTGATATGACTACTCTTAATTATTTTAAGACAAAACCAAATTTTATATCTGGTTCATATGATGCCTTACTGAAACTTTGGCCATAAACCAATATTTCATCTTCAAAATATTTAGTAAAATTACCTAAGTGTTCTGATAGTATTAATTGTCTAGTCATTCACCCTAGTGAAGATCTAATAATTTGTGGTTCAAATTCTATTGAATTTTGGTCTTCTTCTTCTGAAATTACATAGCACTAATAATGGGTTTAATATTAAACTATAAGCCATGAAAATTCAATTTATCTTGGATTATCATTGAATTAAAATGGAGATGAATTAATTTCATGTGGAAATAATAATGTAATCTTGGTTATGAAGGGTTCAAATACATAAAAATGGATTATTATTAAAACAATTAATGTAGAAAATAATGGTGCTAGATTGGCGTACATTTCAGATCAAATATTCGCATTTTAACCATATAAATCAAATTACCTTCAAATCTACACTTCCAATAAGCTATCAGGAGACTATATTAAATCCTAAGATATTTCAGTCAAAGGAGGTAACGAATCCTGTTATGAATATTTTTCTGCTATTTATGTTCCCTAAAAGTAAATTATCCTATTCAAAAATGGTCAAACTATAAATATTATTCATATAAGTAGTACTAAATTAGAGTAATAATAAGATATGCAATTTAATTTATTGCAAAGCATACAATTTAGAACATAAAGTATATTTGGAACAATGAGTGATAATGGTGAATATCTAATTACTTGGGATTATCATACTGGTTAAATTTAATTAAGAAAATACATGAAAAAATAATGAACAAATAAGAATCATTTGATTATTTTATATATTTTACATGATATTTCAATTAAAAAATTTATATTCTTAATTTATATTAAATATTTAAATTTATATTAAAATATAAAATATATTATAAATTATCATCTATATTTCTATATCTCCTTATTCTATTATTTAGAAAATTTCAAATTTATAATTACAAAGAAATAATAATCTGGAAAATTTTACCTATGCCTAAAAAACAAGTGGTAATAATGTTTATTTGATCACAAGAAATCCTAATTCGATTATTCATGATTTAATATTGTTATAGATTATATCTATTAATACTTATCAATGACTCAAATTAATCTAAAATATTAAAGGGGAACTAATCATCCATAAATTTATTTTTATTTTTTACTGCAAAGAAAAAAGGAATTGGAATTTAAAGATATGATTAAAATAAATCAATAACAACTATCAAATTAAAGAAATAATTATGATGAATATGAAATTCAACTAAATTTAATAAGAGCGTCCATTAAGATTCAATCATTCCAATTATAATATTTGACTATTTATGACAATTAAATAATTGTCATATTTGAATTATCCATCAAATAAAAGTATCTGATATGATAAGAAAATACTAAGAATTTTTAAATATTTCATCCATTATTGGGTTTGATTACATTTTTCAAATTATGGCATCTAAACTACTAATAATTATCATAAATAAAATTGATATTTCATGTTTTTGATTAATCAAATATTTATTAGTTATTTCATTAAGTATTTTAATATTTTTCAAAATCAATTATAAAATAATTATATAGAATAGAAATTGTAAAATAAACAATTAAATATTTCATCATTAATCTGTTGGGTTTGTAGTTGAGATAGTCAAAGCTGTTATTTCTAATTTTTTCTTTTTAAATAATCTCTTTTTTGTTTTATATTTGATCTTATCATGGCAATTCTTTATTTTGGAGATCTTAAGGCATTATTTCTTAAGGGCTAAAGAGTGAATCTCCTTTTTGTTTGTTTCTCTCTTGGATGTTGATTAGTTTTCATTACTTTTTCGATTATTAGATCTAATAGAAAGTAGATTCGACTAAAATTTATAGTCTATTTTATCTTAAAAATTGATGAATTTAGTTCTTAATTTGAGGTTATCATTGATTTAATTCCATTTTCATAACTTTTTGTTTTGGACATTAGTATAAATTATGATAATGAGAGATGCTGCAAAGTATTTAATCTTTTATCTTAACTAATTATGGAATATGATGTCAAAATTTTTTAATTAATATGCTGAATCATTAATTGTGAATATATATTAAATGTATATTAAAGTCTAATTTTCTTAATTATCGATCATCATATTTAAACCTTATTTTGTTCTTTATATCCCATCCAAAATATACTAATAAAAATAATGTAATAAGGTCTTTTTAATTAATATCATCTAATAATAGATTTGTCAATATTTTTATAGATTCTTTTTGTTATTTCCTCTAATTGAAAAATAATGAGGTAGTAAAGTAATCACTTTGATAAATTATAAAGTATTGGAGTGAAAAAATAAGTTGAAGCGAATAACTGATTTTTATTCAGTAATTTTTAATAATTAATAATTCTTCTTCTAAGGATACAAATAAATTTCATATTGCATATTGTTATTAGAGTTTTATAAATTTTTAGCAGTAATTTCAGTACATTGTTGAGCTCTCTAATAGAAATTCTAAGAACATATTAGTGATCCAATATATATAAGTATTATTACTCTACTATTTTATAAATTACTTTTTAGCTAATTATACTAAATAAGTTAAATAATCTATTATTACAATCTATATACCAATATTATGTTTTTAAGGGCTGTTATAGATATTATAAATATATGTAAACAAAACTGTATTAAAATTTTGCAAACTTAAAATATTAAACAAGAAATTAAGTATTTTCTTAGTTTTAAAACCAAAATGGTTGAATATATATAACAATTTTCTTCTCCTAATATCATTAAAAAACTCAAAAAATTTTAATTTAATTTATTTTTTATTAAACAAAAGTAATAAGCCTTGAGAAGTATAAATAAGTTATGATTTATGTATAAGTAGTTGTATTTAATGGTAAGAAGTAATTCAAACAATTTAGAATTAAATATTTTCAATCTATGATTCATTATTAAATCTCTAAAAATTTATTGACTATATTTGTATACTTAGTGATGGATTTAATTGATTACAAACTCTATCACATTCTATTGCATAATTTTCGAAAAAATAAATTTATTTTTTGTAAAACCTCATTTTTTAGTTTAAATTAAATATAAATTGTTTTTATTCCAAAATGATTTGTGAATACGAGCGGATTAAATTTATATTTCCTCGTTTTGAAAAATTTATCATTATGGTACAATGATAAATAAAATTAGGACTTAAATACAAAAATAGCATTAGAAGATTTGAAATTTACTTTCACTAATGTATTGAAAATTGATCTCTTCGCTAGAAAATTAGTATTTTTTATTACTAAGGGCTTCAATTCAATTGAATTGGATTCCCAAAAAAGTCTCTAAGGATAGGCAACTTTAAGCAATTTCAAAAAAGATAAAACTCAAATTGAAATCGTTGTAAAATTATTTGAAGAGGGTGCTTGATATTATCATATTTAAATATTTTATAAGTCATTTCGTTTTAAACACTGATGTGAGATTCAAGTACAAATCGATGCTAAAGAACTTCAATCAAATTTTTAACTTTTAGAATTCCACTCATATTTTTTATTTTTAAATATTATTAGAAATCTTCAATTTTTAGTTTCTTCTACTTAAATCGGGCTATTTTGATATTTGCGTTTTACTATAGAATTTTACAAAATCATATGGGAATACGACTTTTTTTTAATTATTAATTTTAATATGCTTAATTCACCTGTCAGTATTAGGCTTTGATGGCATTTCGAAATGGTAAACCTTCTTAATCTAATTAAATAAATGAATTAATTTAAATTATTATTATTCTCAATCTAAAATGAATTCATTCATCTAAATCAATATAATTTAAATAGTATTACAACTTAAATATATTTAGTAGTCTTATTAATAATGATATATTTTTTGTAGATGTTCAGTTAATCTAACTCTATTTTATTGGAGAAGATTGTTTAGATATCTCTAAACATTTAATTTAATTTCTGAAAATTTCTGGTTTAAACCTGCTTCTTAGTTGGATATCCAAACTGGAATAACTTGAAAACTACAATAAATTAAATGAAAAATAATTAATTATATAGTAGTCCCTCTCACCAATCTTTAATATGAAAAAAATTATTCTATATAAATATGCTATTCCTTTGTAAAATGTAATTAAATCTATTTGCTTGTAAAAAGAATTATCCTAATCCAAAGCATCCAATACTATGAATATAAATACTTCTGCTTCTATTATTGTTTAACATTAAATTATAAATTTTATATACTGTAAATAACTTTGTCAAAGGACTAAACAGGTATAAATATGATTCTAAAGAGTAAAATATTAGAACAATTATTAGAATTGAGTATATATAAGATTTTAATCTCGTATGAAATAGAACATTCAAAGCAATAACAATCACCTTAAAATAAAAAATAATTTTAACAGAAATTGTCATAATTAAATGGCTTCTCGAATATCTAAATTTAAATAATTAATAAATAATAATAATACATTCTTCTAAATTTGTATTTTGATTCAAATGAATAAACTCAGTTTTGTTTAGTTAAATCTTTGCTACTATTTGATAATATCCCTTTTTATTATAATTAGAAATGAAATTGTAACATCTCTAATAAACAACTGATATATAACTCTATTTCAATCAGTTTTTTGTAATTTATTAAATAATTAAATAACAACCTTAAAAATACCAAGAAGTTATTTAAATCCAATCAAATTTGTTCAATACTGGTAATGTATTTCTTTACAGATCATTGTTTTAATATCTTTTTCTACCCACATACCAACTTTTTACCATTTTTAGTTATTTACCAATAAATTGCAAACCAATTGCTTACCTCAACCCAAGGACCAATCTTAATGCCATTATCCCCTTAATCATATGATCTACTAAAATATTATTTTAATTAATTAAAATTTTACATATCTTAAACTATTAATTTTTTTTATATTCTTCATTAAAAGTTACTTATGAATTTTCTCTAAATCTATCTCTTAACTCAATCCATTTTCGAATTTTAAATCCTTTACCTTCATCATCATATGATCCACCACTTAAATATAATTTATTGTTTTTACATCTATTTTTATTTTGATAATAA